>CAJHQQ010000958.1:0-127549 GCA_905132885.1 Moricandia moricandioides | reverse complement strand
AAACTTTAAATTCGTTTGGCAATTTTTATCAAGGATATTCATACCACCATTGCTATCATCCATACGATCTTTGCTACCACTACCCATTTCCAAACATTGCTTCAGCATAAGATATCAACTCAAATCAATCTCAAGAAAGCATAATTGAAGATATGGGGTAAGTTTTCATTCTAAACAACTATTTAAATTGTTTTGTGGAGAAATGAATTTGAATTTAATATGTCTAAGACTACAATGTAAAATTGTTTCATATGTGGAGAATTAAATTTCCTCTCAGCCCAAAAAAATCATTATTAATTACTTAGTTCACAAAATTATATAGTTTATATTTTTAATTTCCAATCATGTTTTTGTTTTTCTTTAACATCAAATTTTAGTTATCAATCAAAATTTTCCTTACTTCGATTAATTAATGTTGGAGAATGGGCCTTCAGTCCATTCGCGAGTTGGGTTCAAACGAGAAACCCATTAAAAGTAAAGTAGTAAGACTTAGAAGATAGTCTTTCCCAACAAGCAAACAAGGACGACTTTAACAGTGAGCTATTGGTAGGCTGCTTTTGGCCGAACGCCAACCACGACTTGCACAAGCAATATGCGTAATGATGATTGCCGAAATAACCCCTTGACATGGCCATCACGAGACGAAAGGATATAAAGAGAACGACCTATATATATGAACATTTAATGAAGAAGAAAGAACACATAAGTTAAAGAGAAGAGAGAGCTAATTGACTACATGTTCATCGTCTTTTGTATTTTCCTCTTCGGCAATAAGTTTAAACACTTCAATAAATGAAACCTTTAGCCCTTAAACCATGGTTTTGAAAACCGGATCAGACCGGCCGGTCGAACCGGTCCGACCGTGACTCGCTAAAGAAGCCGAATCCAGTTTGATTTAAAACACGGACTTAAGAAAACCCGATAAAACCGGTAAAAAACCGGTAAAACCAATGACCCGGGTCAACTTTAAAACCTGGTTCTAAAAAATTAACATATAAACAATATATTTCAACTGTTATTAAAACTTAATATTTCATATATTATTCTTATTTTGACATATTTATAAAATCCGAGACTTTAGTTGTATAAATAAATAAATACGGTAATTTAAACAATCAATCGTTTGGTTTTTATCAATTTCAGCTTTACATAGTATTCACTTATTTGTTGTATATATAATTAGAGTTATGATTAATAAAGAGAATAGAAAATATATTATATGTAGAATTATTTTTCTAGACCTATATAATGTAAATATATGATTATATATATTAATTTTTTAAAAAATAGAAAACCTGGTTCAATCGGTTGAACCGGTCTAACCAGTCAACCAGTAGATATACCGAGTCGGTGTCCGGTTCGGTTTTCAAAACATTGCCTTAAACCTATTAATTATTGTTCGATTAATTCATTAAGCAGGTTACTGATGTTAGGATCCAACAATTGGTGCTCACCGTAGGGCCTTAAGGTTTCTTACGCACGAAGTCTACGAGCAATCACGACCGGACAAATCCTGGCCAAAGCAACCAATCGACAAATTCTAAGCATATCGGCTGAAGGCACGACAAAATCAGGAAAAAGCATCCAAGTAAACCCTGGAAGCACGCGACCACCACCTTCAACCGCCATCAATGCCTTACTCTCAAATGCCAAGAACGCCTCCATCACCACGCCTTCAACAATGTGAATATATCACCCCCCCTGAAACCATGGTAAGACTGGAACTTACTCCCGAATCTCTGAAAAAAATTCCGAATCCAAATTTGGACAGAAAAGAACCCTCAAGACGCCAAAGTTTCGGCCGTATTAAGTACGTTGTTCGAGAAAGTAGACGAAGTCGGTTGGATAGGTGCTAAGCTGAGTTCACTCGTACATTTATCTCGATCTCACCTTAAGGGGATAAGCCGAGCCGAGTCTCGTCCTCCGCATAAAAAAGAAACACCTTCGAAAAAGGGCCTAAAAAGCTTAACCCAAAAGCGAACCCGAGGCCATACTCGCACAAGTTGATGATCAAATATGTGCTAAGCCGAGCACGTTCACACATTTATCTCGATATCACCTTAAGGGGATACGCCAGGTCGAGTATCGCTCTCCAAATATAAATAAAACAATTCGACAAAAGCCACCAATGGCCCCAAACAGAAGTCAACAAGGGAGATGCATTCAAAAGAAATGGGAGGAAAACAACACGCCAACATGAAAACACATAGCCGGAAACACACAAACTATTCCACCATCTCGTCTTAAACTTCGCCGCCATAACCAAGAGACAAAGTCGGAAGTTCACTCATGTTCTTTTTGTGCACATCCATCTCATCCAAAGCATCCGAATGAGCCGCCTCAGCAGTCTCATTCTCAATCAACTTCTTTGGGGGAATGGTGATGCGCCCCGGTTCAAGCACCGACCTGCTTGGATCATGGACACGGCTCAAGATGGTGATCTTGTTTACCAGCTCGACTCAACCGAGGTTTTACCATCAGATCATGCTGATCAGAACATGATTGAGCCAGGAGCTAACTTGGAAAAGGAAGGATTTACCAAGTGGAAGCAATGATCAACTAACCTTAAAGATATCATGGAAAGCAGTAATGATATATGTTCATTGTTTGATTCATATCTTCCAAATCACGAGGCTTTCTACGCATGAAATCACTTGGAGAATATTCTCAACTCAATAATGGAGCTCCCTGAAGAAGAATCAGATCAAACGGAGTTCATATGTGGGAGTTATGCCATTTACAAACCAGGTGATCTTCAGTTCTCGCGAATTCAGACATGTGCGCATTTAGGTGAGCTGGACCGACACTGCATTGGAGCTGGATGAGCTAATGGACACTATATTGGATGAGATTAATACTCAAGTGAGTTGGACTGACATTATTCTAGGCGAGCTGAGCTGGATTGACACTCACTTGGACGAGCTGAGCGGGGTAGTTCGAACTTCCGAGCTGGTTCGACCACCCAAGAAGCTGGAATTGGCTAACCTTATTTCTGATGAACCAACGACCAATTCAATAATTCCAAAGGTGATTATTCATGTTCTAATTGTCCAATAAATTCTTGGGCTTGATGGTTTTCAAAAAGATTCAAAAACAGACTTGTTTGGGCCAAATGGAGAAACCAATCAAATTTTGGCTAAGGCAAAGTATGGATTTCGACCAGGCCTCAAGGGGACATTTCTTGGCCCATATCAGGAGCATATTCTTCACCTTTCAAAGTCCTGGTCGTGGCTATTTCAATAGGCATTCCAACTTTCAGTCAAAGACTTTATTTAGTCAAGTCTTTGTTTCTACTTTCAATGTCTTGTTTTTAGCACATTCTTCTTTGAATCTCTACAACTTATAATCCTATAAATATGGCCTAATAGCCACGAAATAAATCAGATTGTTTTCCCCTTTTTATGAGTTTATCTCTTTGTTCTTTGCTTAGAACATTTCTTAGTTTCTTGGTGAGGTTATCTCCAAGTTTCGATCCTTCTTTTGTTGGACCGGTGCGTCACATCCGGCAACGATTGAAGTCTAGTAGTATCATTGGGCCTTCCGCAACCCTTTGTGTCACCATTCATCCCATCCAGTTCTCCTTTTGGAGTTCATATCCATTTCAGTCCGTTTGAGTGATCCTGTCCGATCTCAGGACGTGTCAAATGGGAATCCCCTCGGCGATATAGTTTTGGAGACACTCCATGACTCATGCTATCTGATTCTCAGCAATGATGGTATGGCGAACATGATATCGATCCGTCAAATACACCTTCACCTTGCCCACAAATTCCATGTATCGAGTAAACATTTCGGCTTCAACTCTCTCTCTCTCTCTCTCTCTCTCTCTCTCTCTCTCTCTCTCTCTCTCTCTCTCTCTCTCTCTCTCTAGCGCCACCAACCTCTGTCGAGACTCCTGCAATTGGGACACCTCAACCTCAAAAGACGCCCTCTGAGCCACTAACTTCTCCTCACAAGAAGCATGCTCAAGAATCTCTCCCTGAAGATGGTTGAGCTTAGCCTTCAACTCCTGATTCTCATAATCAAAGCTCCTTAAGGACGTCTTCAAACGCTCCACCGTCAAAGAAAGATAAAGAGCCTTTTTTGCTCTACTGAAAGAGAACAACAATCTTCCTCGAGCTCACCTTGAAGCTTCATACACCCACGATCATATAGGCTAATGAATCGTTTCGTACAAGCCTTCGTCTAAAGCCAAGCAAGAATAAGCAAGCCAAGATCAGCTAAACAGGAGAAAGAAAAAAGGGAAGAAAACCACTAATGCATGCAATTAAACCTAATTGAGTTTTGAACGCAGCCCAATTGGCATACACCTGATAATGAATCATATCTTCAAGAAGAGGAATGGAACTCAGAGGGTGGCGGATACGATGGAGAAACTTAGCAAAATCCTTCAGCGTCAATAAAAACGATCCATTACCATCGTAATGTACGACCATGCATGAAGATTAGAAAATTTCCTCTTCTTCCTCGAGCTTTCTATGGAAAAAATGAGCCCACCATCATCCGTCCTCTCGGCAGCATCACGACTGTCACCAGCAGACTCCATCACGACATCAGAAGGACCAAACAAAGTCAGCTGACCTAAACCAGCCTCTCCCGCGAATGACAGCTATCCAGCAAACACATCAAGCGGAGGACCCCCATAAATTTCTCGATCACCCCAGTGCGTTGGCTCCTAAGAGAAAATAGCACCTGAGCCTCAGCTAGAAGCCGAAGGAAGAGAGATCGATTCAGGTTTAATCGCGACCTATTTAGAGGCTGCCTAGGAAAACTTCGACGCCAATTCACTGAGAACACCGGCGTACTTGGGAATAATTATTTTAACCTTGCGTATCTTTTTGACGACCTCTCTCTTTTTTTCTCAACGCCTCCACAACTGCAGATGGCTACGAATCAGGTTCCCTACGATCTTTAAAAAGGAGGACAAGAAAGAAGCATAAAAAGCTATAGGAAACAAACCAAAACCAAGAATCAACAAACACCACTTACATGCCTACATGCATTGATACAACGAATGCTTTTAAGTTTCCTCTACGTCCCGAGGTCAACCCAACTCAGCTTCCCAAAACCTCTAATTCAATTAAGATGTTCGATCACCCACGGCGAAAGTTTCTTATATTTTGGATGAGCACCTGTAAAAGAAAAGAAAGGTAGATTATTTAGAAGTAGAATACAGAAAGAGACACGACTCACAGACAAATAACTACGAGGAGTAGAATTTCATTTGGTCTTGAGGGAAGCAGAGGGGTCAGAAACTGAAGACGGAATGACTCGTACAAAGAAACATCTTTGTTGCCACTTGTGGGCCTTCGACGGACGAGGCTCCTCCAAGAGGCTGCAGCGCGCCTTGATACTCACATAAAACATTTCCTATTATATCATGTCCATCTGAGATATCGCATCGAAAAAAACTGATGTCGACAACGACATCAGCCTCTGCACTGAGAACCAGCGCTACTACCATATTACGAATCGCCACCGGAGACAACTATGAAATAGATATATTGTGAGCTTAAACATACGCAGTAAGGAGTTGAGGAAGTGGAAACCATAACTTCGACTAATAAAAGTAAAAATCTTACAAACACACCAATCCTGAAAGAGATGACCATGGCTTCTCTTACAACGTCGGGACCATCATCTCGATGCTCTTAGAAAAAGATCAACTTTTTCTTAATTTTCTCAAAGAGTCATCATTTAAAGAAGAAAATCCCATAACCCCCATCTTCTCCTTTGATCGACTCTTCCTCAAGGATCCCTTTTGAATTAGACCCATAGTCGGAACCGTTGCCGTCCCCTGGAACCGAGAAGAAGCGGAAACTCGACAACCGTAGGATCAGCCTATCTCTCTCTCCGATTCAAAGACAGAAGTATCAGCAAAAGGAGGAACCGAACAAGAAGAATCATTCGTCATAGAAAGTAGAGAACCGTTGACATTCGCCAGACCAAACTAAAATTTTAGGATAATCTTAGGTTTGGTGATAGTATAGAGATTAGGAAGAAGGTTTAACCAAAGAACAAGTCTAAAATGTAATCATGTTTAAGAGTCTAAGAGAGGATTATGAACTGTCTACTATATTCATTAAGATGAGATTACAAATATATAGAGTAGATGTTACAAGGGTTTTTAGAAAAAAAGATGGATCATGTGGTCCAGGATGAGTAGGGGAGCGGCTAATTTGAATCAAGGGGAAGGAGAGCCATTCAAGTGGTATCTAGCATCTTTGACTAGATGCTGGTTACTTTCCAACTGTTCCAGTCTGTCAAGGCTTATCCTTTCTTCCTTTTCCATGGATGGATAAGGGTAAATATCCAAGGATAGACGCATGGTAACTCTTCTCTTTACCCGGATGATCTTCTTACCATTTTACTGTCCCAACCATTCTTCTCCCATTCATTAATCATTTTACCCAAAATATGTACCTCAACTTAACACAAACTAGCAAAGAGAGATATTCTTCCATCGGAAAAAGAATGTGGAGGAAATAAAAATAACCCAGAATCGGAACGATCGCAAAGAAACAGAAGAAAACACAAAACCAACCTACACAAACCTTCTAAGGAATAAAGAAAAAAAAAAGAGAAGAACATAGAGAAGTACCTTTTGATCTGATAGAGAAGAAGGCGAGTTTGAATTCCAAGGCGAGACAATTAAAGAGAACAAATGCGACTACAAAACAAGATGAAAAATATACAAGTTTGAAACCTATCGATATGACTGAAGCTAGCAATGAGACGTCCCGACTGTTGAGAAACCCTAGTCTTCAACTTTTGTGAAAAACAACCACTCATAGAACGACACGCATGGAAAACTTGCTCAAGACCCCAACTCACTTACATCAGAATGATTGTGCCTAACGTACGCACCCACACGCTAGACTCGGGGGCTATTGTTGGAGGATGGGCATTCTGCCCATTCACGAGTTGGGCTCAAACGACAGGCCCAGTAAAAGTAAGGCGGCCAGACTTGGAAGATAGTCTTTCCCAACAAACAAAGAAAGACAACTTAAACAGTGAGCTACTCGTAGGTTGTGCTTATCACCGCTCGTGGTCGAACGCCAACCACTCCGACCTGCACAAGTAAAAAGCGTAATGATGACTGCCAAAACGACCCCTAGCATGACCATCATGAAACGAAAACATAAGAAGAGAAGGACATATATATATATATAAGCATTCAATTAAGAAGAAAGAACAACATAACTTAGAGAGAAGAGAGAGTTAATTGACTACATGTTCATCGTCTTTTGTATTTTCCTCTTCTGCAATAAGTTTAAACACTTCAATAAACAATTTTTATAGCTTTTAAACTTCTTTATTATTGTTCCATTAAGTCCTTAAACTAGGTTACGGGTTTCGGATCCAACAATTAAGACAATAAATTTAAAGGTAAGACAATGAATTTAAAGATAAAAATTATGTTTGTTTGTAGAAAATATCGTATTCGTGCGAATTGTAAACAAGTGTGTCGACACAGAAACAAGTACTAAATGAAAGGGAATCATATAGTGAGAAGTGAAGTGTTCCCGAAGTCCCAAACTCAACGGACGAAAATCATCGACATCTATTGACCTCTCGTCTCCTACGATAGTGGGTTTACCGATATTCTTGCTTATGCTAATTTTGTGCTGTCCTCCAAATATCTTATCAATCGATCCACTTAAAATACAACATCAATCGCTATCGAAAAAAAGTTACATTAATCATCCAAGTTGAATGCCTCCAAGAGACATCTTTGTGTAGAGAACCTACAAAGAGACATGTTCTTAAAATTATCTCCTAATATGGACCCTCCAATAAATTATTACTAGTATGACTTGAAAAGTTATAATTTATAAATATCAGCTAGCAGTAGCAGCCCAAAGCTCTCAAATATATTGCTTCCGTTTTGTAAAGATTGGGATCAAATGCTAGAATGGACCAAATGGGGACAAAAAAATCTAAAATAGACCCACCCCTTTTTCTTTTTATTTAACATTTAATTTTAAATAGAAATTTAGATAAAATACCTTAAAAACCTAAAGAATTCAATATATTTACTAATTCATGCCACTACTATCCTACCCAGAATCCGACCCAGATCCAGACCCAAAACCCGACCCGAAACCCGATCCAAGTAACCCTCAATTTTTTTTTCTTCTCACTTTTCTTCTCCATCAATAGTTCTTTCACATTAAAACAAAATCAAAAAATTTCTTCAACCATCCACGAGATTTTTTCTTTCTTATCCTAAATCGATACACCCATAGTCATATTTAATCGATCATATCATATCCACAATCAAATTTCATCTTTTACGTACAAGATTCAAAATGAATAAGAACGCAGAGTATTACTAGTACAACTAGTACAACTCGATTTAGTACAACTAGTATAACTAAAACGAGTATAACTAGTATAGATAGATTAAGTATAACCAATATAACTAGTACAAGTAAAACACATATAACTTTGCAATTAATATAGTGATCTTTATTTTATTTTCAGCATATGAAGATGATAGAAAAGAGTATGATGTAGAGCCAATAAGATATATTGGTCTAATCTTCCCTCTCTTCATGCATGTGTCAAATAAATGAATTGTATATTTTTAATAATATTTGATTTTGATGATGATTTGTTTACAAATTGTACTAGTTATACTAGTTGTACAATTTTCAAAAAAAAACAATTTTATCTTTTTTGCTCTTGAACCGTGCTCCAAAAGCACGAGTCACCAGTAGAAGAATAAAGAGGGAGCATGATGACAACTAAGGTCTCATTTCACGTGAAATAGATAGTTTTTGGGGTTACTTTTAGAAAATTATGTTTGTTATAAACTTATGTTCTTTTAGTATTAAAACTTATGTTTTTTTGATGTTAAACTTTTTTTAATAGCTTTAGAAACTATTAAAACTTATTTTCCTTTTGAAACTTATATTTTGTAAGCGATAATTGTGTTTAGTTTAAATATACATGTATTTTGGTATAACTAGTAAAACAAATTCAACAAAGTAATAATATTAAAGAATGGTATAACTAATATAACTACTCGACATTAGTGTTCAACCATAATTGTTTAAATATGATACACATTTAAAATGTGATCCACATTTAAAATAATATTAAAATAAAAAGTAGTTGTAACAGTTTTCTAGTTGTACCGACTGTACATAGTTGTACTAATTTTTGAGTTGTACCAATTTGTGCATAGTTGTACTTTGACAGTGAAATAAAAAATATTAGTTGTACCACATAATAAATAGATTTACCTCACTTGTACCACTTATTTATGTTTACATGTATTTGCCCTGTTACAATGAAATAATTAGTTTTGTAAAAATATATTTTATGTATGTTTTCCAAAAATTATGTGGACAAACGAATTAACAAACCTTAAAAGTATAAGGTAGATCATGTAAACTTATAGAGTTCTGTGATAATTAAATTTTTTTTTTAAAACTTCAAATTAAATTAAAGAAACTTTATGAGTACATATCAGTTGAGATATTTGATTGTTTTCTTCTATGGAATATCAAATTGGTTTTGTTGATTTCTGAAATGTCAAAGTTATACTAGTCTTACATAGTTGTACTGGTTGTACCGGTTTGTACATAGTCGTACTAGTTTTTGAGTTGTACCGTTTTGTACATAGTTGTACTAGTTTTTGAGTTGTACCGGTTTGTTCATAGTTGTACTTTGGTGGTGAAATAAAAAAAACTAGTTGTACCACATAAAATTTCAACTTAAATCAGTTGTACCACTTCTTTATGTGTACATGTCTTTGCCTCAATACAATGAAATCATCAATTTTGTTAAAATACACTTGATGTATATTTTCCAAAAATTATGTGGACAAAGAAGTTAACAAACCTTAAAAGTATAAGGTAGATCATACAAAATTATGTGATTGTGTTATAATTTTTATTTTATTTTCAAAACTTCAAATAGATTAAAAAAACTTTCATATTACATGTCAATTGAGATATTTGATTGTTTTTCTCATATGAAATACCAAATTGGTTTTGTTAATTTTTGAAATGTTAAAGTTATATCAGTTGTATTAGTAATACTCATCCAATATATAATAAAAAATTATAACAATTGTTTATATGTCTAGTTTTAGGGCTGTACCAATATTTTAACATCATGGCTTTGTAAAAATATGTTCAATGTTTGTTTATTTTAATAATATGACTAATATAGTTCATAAACCTTAAAAATATAAAGTATATAATGTAAAATTAAGAGTGTAATGTAACAATTTAATAAAAAATTGAAAAACTCAAAATATAAATGAAATTTTGTCATCATATACTGACTAGAATATTTACTTGTTTATTTGTTTATTTTATGTATAATTATAAAATTTATATACTAGTTATACAATTTTTAACATATTTAATTGTACTAGTTATACTAGTTGTACTCAGTCGAATGTGAATAAGATAAGTGAAATCGTGTGGTCAAGATTAAAACATATACATGATGATCTAATGGCTCAGGTTATCTCTTCATTAAGGGTAAAATTGTCTTTTTCTTCTCTTTGGTCTATGTAGATTTTTTTGGGTTGTAATAGATTTTTTTTTAACCATTTGGCCCATTTGAGATTATTGTCCTAAAGATTGTCACTTTCGACATATTTCACCCAAATTAAAAAATAAATAAAAAATTTACTATTATATTTTATCTAAATATAGTAAACAGATAAAAAAAGAACCTTACATATAAAAGTTGCATTAAAATGTAAAATAACTTTTCAAAAAAAAATATTTTCTATATATTTAAAAAAAACAATGTTAAAGAGAACTATTTAATGTGTTCACATAGTAACATAATGTATCATCAACAAAAGTTTTTTTTTTTTGAAAAAGACTGATGTGTCACAAAGATAACACTTCTAAAAATTTACTATAACTTAATGTATTTACGCTACTAACATATTCTTCTATAAATTTTTGACTTAGCATGGATTTTAGGACTGAAGCTTTTTCAGAAATATTTTTATAAATAAAACTCTTAAATTTTTGATTGAAATGTCTTTAAATTTTTATTATAAATTTTGACTTATATATTTACGATTATTTTATTCAAATTTTGATGACAAATAAAAGTGTTATTTATTTCTTATACAATGCTAAACGCTAAAGCATTCATATAAAATTAATTTACGGTTATAAATTATAAAAAATAAGTAAACAAAAATTATAATGTTTTTATTATATGTTATTTAACTATCATTTTAAATTATATTAAATATCACTAAATATGTAGAAAAACCTCAGCTATTATTTTATTAATATATATACAATCACTAATAACGATAAAAACAGTTGTGTGTCATTCTATTCATTTATTCATTTTATCCAAATATAAAATAAAAACATAAAAATTTAAAATTTAAAATTCATGTTTTTAAAAAAGATTTCACCCTACACAAGTTGCAGGTTTCTAATCTATTAAAACTAAAGTAGAAATGAGAACTAACCCTTGTAATAACATTTTAATTACACCCTAATGCCATTTCCATTTTTCATTTCAACCATAATTAACTTTAATAAATCAACTTACAAAATAAGTAACAAATATCAATTTTCTGAAAAGTTGTAGTTGTTACACCAAATTCCCTAATATTATGCATGCTAACGTCAACTTTAATTTCTTAAAATAAAATATTGCAATCGTTTTCAAAAGTAATTAATGGTGTCAAACATTTAGCCATATAATATTCTTTGGATTTCATTTCTCCAATTGGTCAAGCGAATAACTAAAGCAAAACATAAATATATTATTGTTTAGTTGAGATCAGTTGAGACGTGTTTAACTTTTAGCCATCTTTTCCTCTTAGCATAAATGTTTTTTTTTTAAAATAGAACTCAGCATATGTACTGATAATTTTATAGTTATATCTTACTGTGTTTTTTTTTTTGAAACTAGTTATACCTTACTGTTATTTATCGATTCATACATCATACATTTTATATAGTTAACGGGTTCATGCGTAAATTTCAGGTCATTGGAAATAGATCATTAAACTATTTTTTAGTTAACATACATGTATATATAATTACATAATTATCAACTACTGTTATTTTTCGGTTTGCATATCATACATGTATCAGTTTTTATACATCATACAAGTGTCAATATTGATCTATACAAACATATTAAATAGTATGTTTTACAAATAAATACATTAGAAAATAGATTAATTTTGTAAAATGTTATCAAATGGTAAATGGTTTATATTATTGGTATAGATAATGACATATTAGTCTTAGTCATTATCTCATACACTTGTGTAGTTATCTTGTATAGGTTTATCCTTATCTACACAACAAACTCTTGTATATATATATTACAATAAATATCAATAACGATTACAAGTTCATAAATATCTATATGGCATCAGAGCCTCTAATCCAAACCTAAAAACTTTCTCTTCTTTTCTTTTCTGTTTCTCAACACCCCCTCCCCTCAATTTTCTCTTCTTCACTATCTCTTCTTCTCAAAACAATGGCTGAAGAATCCTCTGTAACAGCCGAGTCTGCACCTGTCTTTAGCATCACTAAAAGCACTGTCATCTCCCTCAACATGTCTAATATTACAAAGCTCAACTCCAGCAACTACATCACATGGTGTCTGCAAATCCAAGCACTCCTTGAAGCACATGAGCTACATTGCTTCATTAGTGAGGATGATTAAACTCCCTCCGCAACAATTGTCACTGAAGCAGATGTAACTCAACCAAACCCGTGTTTTACAGCTTGGAATCACTAAGATAAGATGCTATATAGTGCCTTAATCAGCTCTCTCTCTCTCTCTCTCTCTCTCTCTCTCTCTCTCTCTCTCTCTCTCTCTCTCTCTCTCTCTCTCTCTCTCTCTCTCTCTCTCTCTCTTGCTATCCAACCAATTGTACCATGAGCCACCACCACACGAGAAGTTTGGCAAATATTGTATCGAACGTACGGCAAGCCGTCCAGAGCACACATTAAACAACTTCAACAGCAGTTGAAGATAATCACCAAAGGCAGTAAAACCGTCAATGAGTACATGAGAATCATAATTGACAAAGCTGACAATTATGCAATTACCGAAGGACTTAGTGAAGATTACTGTGCCATTGTCGACATGGTTAATGGACATGACGTGCCTATCACGGTTGTTGAACTCCATGAAAAACTAATCAATCTTGAGAACACATTAAGCATAACCAACACTGATGCCTCTACTCCGGTTAAAGCCAACGCAACACAATTTTGACCACAACAACAATACTCCAACGCTCGTAGTGGCTGTTCCTCATCTCGTGGTAGCTTCAGACCATCACGACCACATCTTGGCAAGTGCCAAATTTTTGGTGTTCAAGGTCATGCTGCTTGACGATGTCCTCAACTTCAACAATCAAAACATCAACAAGCACAACCTATGGCTCATCCAGTAATCCATCCTATCTTGGACAATCACAGTGGCTTGCACCACACCTTCCTATACCAACACCATAGTGACCACAACAAGCTCACCATGTCACCACAGGCTCTCTGTACTATGCTCCATAGTTACTCGATAGCGGTGCTTCCCACCATATAGCCAGTGATCTCAGTAATCTCTCACTACATACTCCATAAAATGGTGGTGAGGTGTGATGATTGGCAATGGAACAAACCTTCCGATGACACATACGAGTTTTATACTTCTTCCCTTAAACACTCTAATCTTCAACTTACAAATTTTCTTTATGTACCTGATATGCAAAAGAAGCTTATCTTAGTAAACAAATTGTGCATGACTAAAAATGTAATGGTGAAACTTTTTCGTTTTGACTTTCAGGTGAAGGATCTGAACACGGGGACAACACCGCTAACCGGTAAAGCTAATGACGGTGTGTACGAGTGGCCGATGATTTCTTCTCCACCTTTAAATTCTCCATCAGATTTTTTCTGTTCCAAGTCTTCATTTTCGGATTGGCATACACGTCTAGGCTATCCAAACGTTCAAACTTTACGTCCTATGATTTCTCAGTTTTCTGTACCTTTATCTTCTACTAGTATGTCGTCTTTTAATTGCAATTCGTGTTCAATCAATAAGATTCATAAACTTCCATTCTATGTCTCATCTATTACTTTAAATGCTCCTCTTCAAACCTTATTAGCCGATGTATGGACCTCACCAGTCCTTTCTATTGACGGGTACAAGTATTTTGTTATTTTTGTTGATCATTTCACCTGTTACATCTGGTTTTATCCTTCAAAAACAAAGTCTCCCTCTATTCAAAGCTCTTGTTGAAAACAAATTCAAAACAAAAATTGTGACTTTGAATACCTTAAATACCTATATGGCGTTTCATGGAATCTCTCATCTAACCACTCCTCCACACACCCCGGAATACAATGAATTAGCATAACGACGAAACAAACACATTGTAGAGACCGGTCTGGCCCTTCTCACACATGTCAACATTCCAGCAACATATTGGTCATATGCGTTTTCAGCTGCAGTCTATCTGATAAATAGGCTAATAACACCAACACTTGACAACACCTCACCCTATCACAAGCTATTCAACATGGAGCCAAACTACCTCAAGCTCAGAATATTTGGCTGCCTCTGCTATCCATGGATCAAGCCGTATGGTCAAAACAAGTTCAGTCCAAAATCTGCGCCATGTGTGTTCCTGGGTTACTCTCTTAGAAAAAATGCTTTTTTTGAGTTTTGATGTTGCTCACTCTCGAGTATATGTCTCAATACATGTGGAGTTTAATGAGTCGGTATTTCCATTCTCTTCACTTTCCTCAAACTCTTCCTCTGCTTCAAATTATTTATCCTCCTCTCCTTCTGATACCTCAGTTGACTCTTTAGTTCCTATCTTTCATCGGCCACATGTACCAGTTTTACCTCCGTGTCCAGGACCTTCTCCTGCAAATGTCTCCACACCAGCTCCAACAGAAACACCACCAGTGGCACAAAATTCGTCTACCGGAGACACAACAATGTCACAAACAGAACCACCTAAGCCTCATGTGTCACAATCACTGCCCAACACACACAACATGGTTACTTGTAGCAAGAACAACATACATAAACCAAACCCAAGATTTGGCCTTACTGCTATTCTCACTGAAGTGGAACTCAAATCACATGTTCAAGCACTAAAAAATGAAAAATGTCTTCGCTCTATGAGTGATGAATATGATGCCTTTATTCGTAATGACTCTTTTGAACTGGCAGACAGGTCGGAGGCATCAAACATTGTAGGATCCAAGTGGGTATACAGAATAAAACGGTGGCCAGATGGAACTCCTCGCTGTCACAAGTCGAGGCTGGTTTCTAAAGGCTATCACCAACGTCCTGGTGTTGATTTTCATGAGACGTTCAGCCCTGTGATCAAGCATGTGACCATTCATCTAGTCATTGGTACTGCTGTCTCTCGGAACTGGATGTTAATGCAGCTGGACGTTAACAATGCCTTTCTCCAAGGACCACTTGAAGAAGAATTTTATATGTTACAACCACCATACTTTATTTACAAAGACAAACCAAATCATTTCTTGAAGCTCAAAAAGGCAGTCTATGGTCTCAAACAAGCTCCCCGTGCATGGTATAATGCACTCAAGGACTGTGTGCTTGGTTTTGGGTTCAAAAACTCACTTTCTGATGCCTCCCTCTTCATTCTTCGGTCAGCTTCTCATCTCATCTATATATTGATTTATGTCGATGATATTACTATCACCGGCACTTTAGCTTTGGAGATTAGACGTGTTACAGATCTTTTGGCTCCTAAATTCTCACTTAAAGATATTGGAGAACTTTCCTACTTCTTAGGAATGAAAGCTACAAGAACGTCGTCTGGGCAACATCTAACTCAAACAAAGTACATGACTGATCTTCTTCGATGAGCAAAGATGGAACATGCCAAACCTGTAGCGACTCCCATTTCTTCAACAGAACCACTCACATTAGAATCCAGTGATATACTTGCAGACCCTTCAGAGTACAGGACTATCATTGGAAGCTTGCAATATCTTGGCCTTACAAGACCTGATATCGCTTTCTCCGTCAACAGACTGTCACAATATATGCACCGGCCTACTACAATTCACTAGGAAGCAGTCAAAATAGTTCTTCGGTATCTCGCTAATTGATAATTGAATTTTCATCTCTGCTTCATCTCGTGCTACTCTTCATGCCTATACTGATGCAGATTGGGAAGGCGAAAAAGACGACTACATCTCTACAGGTGCCTATATTGTCTATTTGGGAAAGAACCCTATTTCTTGGTTTGCACGAAAGCTAGGAAGTGTCTCAAGGTCATCTACTGAAGCTGAGTATTAGGAAGCTTCAAATACAGCTGCAGAAGTACAATGGATAGGCAATCTGATGACAGAACATGGACTTCGGCAACCATCATTCCGACCATCTATTGCGACAACATTTGTGCCACTTACTTGGCTGCGGATCCTTTGTTCCACTCAAGAATGAAGCATATATGTCTAACTTTTTCCGAGAGCAAGTTCAACGCAAAACACTACGGGTGTCACACATTTGCTCAGCTGATCAGCTTGCGGACGCGCTAACTAAACCTCTCCCACGAGGTCGCTTCATCAGTTTAACTTCGAAGATTGGCCTCTGTAGCCGACGTCCAACTTGAGAGGACATATTGGTATAGATAATGATATATTAGTCTTAGTCATTATCTCATAAATTTGTATAGTTATCTTGTATAAGTTTATCATTATCTACACAACAAACTCTTGTATATATACATTATGAGAAACATCAATAAAGATTATCAATTCATAAATATCTATATATATATAATATCATTTTGCTTACTTGGATATCCAAAAGACATATGTAGAAACTAGAAACAACTAAAACTACAATCAATCTTAAAGTTTGATTACAAAAATAATGATAGTACCCGTGTGGAAGCACGAATCAAAGTCGAGTTATCTTTATTTGTGGAGCACCTGCACACGCAATAGATGTGAACTGAAATATATATTAAAGAAAAAAGAACGCGAGAAATCATCTACTTCTGGCAAGTTCACACTCATAAGTCTGGAACTCGTTCATACAGAGGATGATGACCCAACACACCATATATTAGAACCGCATCATTGAACCCATTGTAGTCTTGTAGACTAGCTAGATTATTATACTTTGTTTCTATTGTGGAATGTGTTCCAGGCGGCTATGCATTTCTTATGGAAGGAGAAAAGTCATTAAAAAACTCACTAAATGGATCAATAATTAAACTTTTTTAATGATCTAAACTTTGAAGTGAAACTCGGAAAAGAAACAAAGCAAAACAAAAGTCCAAAGAGAAATAAAATATCATCGGAAATAGAAGATAAGAATAGAAAAAAATATATGATAAGTTGAGAATACAGACTGGAATTAAAGATCTATATCTTTTCCATTTAGGTGGTAACTACAAATTAGGCACAAATTAAGCTATTTTTTGGTAATATCATAGATTTTATGAATATTATGTGAAACTGATAAAGATTGTGAATATCCAAAAACATAAAGTGTATTTAATATTGTAAACTATTCTTTTTAGTCATCTCCTTTATTATTTTTCTACAAAATAGTTTGATAAATCTACGAATCCATGTTAAAAAAATGGTTAAACAGCCGATTAAAAGCGGTTGGTTAAATGTGACTCGCGTGAACATGGCGAGATGAGCCACTTTGGTTGAATTTCTTTGATGTTTCTCTTCAACTTCGGTTTTAATAAGATAGATAAAATTATACTTTCATATTAAAAAATATTTTGATAAATATTAATTCGTCTTTTTACTCTGTTTTGTACTTGTTAATAATATTTTTTTATAAGCTAAATGAGACAATCTATCTTTTAACACTTTCATTTAATCTAAACTAGAATAGAATCCGCGCAATACGCGGTTAAGTTTCATTTAATAGTTAAACATTTATATTACTTTATAAATTGTTTAAGTTTGTTGTTTTTACTTTCTAGAAGAATCGTATGTTGTCACAAAGCTTTGAATACCTACCATAAGTATTTGTATATGAAGCGACAGCGAGAAGTTTACACCAACTCTAACTTTAAACTAGATCTTAACCCGCCCGACTGGACGGGTGTTTTCTTTGACAATAATAATTATCAACTAGTACTTAATTATAAAATATTGTGTTTGCATATATTTGATTAAATTGAGTTGTTATTCATATCTTTGCATATATGTGATTTGCGTGAGGAATAAGATTGTGATATTGTTTTAAATGAACAGATATTCATGGAGAATTAGATTGCGACGATGTAGGTTGTTATGGAAAAACATTTAAAAGCATAAATAATTGTAGATTTTGGCAGATCTAATCAGTTAATTTTTTTTGTTTTTCATATCTCTGCATATATATATTTGTGTGGGGAAAAAGATTGTGATCTTGTTTTAAATGAACAGATATTCTTGGGATCGTGGATTTAATGAGGAGAAAACTCCCAGCGAAACAAATCATTTTCTGTTTCGAGTCCAATATAGTAGAATATTCCTCTTTGATAAGTAATTATGTCGACAAATTATGGCAATGTGGTTAAGAAAGATAATGTGTGGTTTATTATTTGGGCCCAATAATCTGGTAGAGGTAGGTTGATGATTGTTGTCATTTTTTTTGGAAAAAACGTAAGCCCATCTAATCTTAAAATTCACAGGTTTTAACGATTTGTTATGTTTGTATCCAAACAACTATCTTTTTTAACTTTGTTATTCTTATATCCAAACAAAATCCTAAAGTATTTCTACTTTAATAAGATAGATGTGTCACTTTGACCTACTAACCTTAACCTTAATTTCTTTTCCAGTTTCATATGGTTTGAGATATTTGAAAAAATTAATTTTTATTTGAACTATTTTGAATGTTTTTATTCTTTTTAATTGAATATATTAGTGAATATATAATATGTTAAAAATTAAATTTAATATATATGATTCTATTTATAACTGATTAATTTCTGAAAAAAAATATAATAGGGAAGATGAACATGTGTTTAATCTAAAGGAACAATACATTGTTTAATCTAAATGATTTAGATGAACATGTGTTTAATAGTCCAAAATTAAAATATAACACATGAAAAGCAAAATATAACTTAAAGTTAATAGATTAGATATATTTTAATATCTCTTTAATTAAACTATAAATAAATATATAAAAGAATTCTAACAAAATCATTTTTTAAATAGACTTTGAAATTTTAATTTGTAATTGTTAGTAAATATATAATTAAAATATTTTATATGTTCAAAATTTTTGTTTAAAATCAAAACTGAATTAATGTTAATTTATAAATACAATATTTTATTGATAATTATAACTTATATTAATTAATTACGAAAATAAACTTTAAAAAGATTCTAAAAAGATATTATTAGAATGTTTTTTAAAAAATTGTTTAATTTCTTTTGATTAAGATATTAAAAGTATTATAATTAAATTATGTACATTTTGAATTTTGATTAACTTTCTAATAAATGGTTCAAATAAAAATATCACACATAAGAAATCATAGGAATCTAATTTAATAGATTAGATATGTATTTTAATATCTTTTCATTCAAAATATAAATAAATATTTAAAATAATTCTTCAAAAACTTGTTTTTAGATATACTTTGAAAATAATGATTTTAATTATCAGTAAAATTTAATTAAAATATTTTATATGTTTAAAAATAAATGAAATCAAAATTGAGTTAATGTTAATTTATAATTATATTTTAGTGATAAATATAATTTATATTAATTAATTACGAAAATAAATTTTAAAAAGATTCTAAAAATATATTATTAGTTTTTTAAAAAAAATGTTTAATTGCTTTTGATTAAGATATTATAATTAAACTATGTATATTTTGATTAACTTTCTAATAGTTGATCCAAATAAAAATATCACACATCAAAAAGTCATAGGACTCTAATTTAATAGATTAGATATTGTGTATATTGATGGAAAATCCACAATCATAATTATTTAAAAAACTAATGTTTAAATTGTCTAATTATTTATTATTTAATTTAATGGTTTAATTATATTATATAATATATAATACCCTTATATTTTTAAAATCAAATTTAATAAATTATCAAGGTATGATTATTTAAATAGTAGTTTCAAATTTAATTTTTTATTTCAAAACATATATTAAGAATATTTTAAAAGAGCTTGTTATGTTAAAAATAAATATATATTTATAACTATAGTTAAAAAATATTGAAAATATTATGAATTAATTTAATTATAATCAGTTTAAATTTATTATCCTTAACAAATATTTTAACTGCAAAAGATTCTAATTACAAAAATCGTAAATCACACACTAATTAAAATTTAATTTCATATATGTTTAGTATATATATATGCATTAATTAAAATCAAATATTTCTATTTAATTTTAATTTTACTACTGAGATATTAATATCAATAAATTTAAGAAATCATTTTATTTAATATATTTCTTTCACAGCTTGCATTGTTCACACGTTGGTTATTCTTAGAATATAAATTTTTAAAATAATTAGTGACCACCACACATTTTTAACATATAACGGTATACTAAACGTATTCGTTAGTTTAAGTTGGTAGTAATTTAAAATATTCATTTACAACTAGAATCTAATCAATTTAATTAAAAGTAGAGATTTATAGAAATTTTGGATTTTAAAAAAATACAATTTACTTTCATTGAAAACTCAACTCGTTTGACTACAATATAAATAAGAGAATTTCCATCTTTTTCATAAAACAAAAATAAATAATCAAGATAACTTTTCATAACAACGTAACAGCGAATTCGAGATAAAGCTTGAATGCGTCGATAGAATCTTCACGATAAAGTTGAAAAAAAAGATAGTTAGTCACAATAAATTGTGATGTTGAGAGCCAACCCTCACCTATCAAAAAGTATCCTTAATTTCATCTTCTAATTTCACATAAACCACTACACAAAATAACAAAATGGTGAATAAGCTAAATTATTACTCGGCAAAGAATCCGAGAAGACTTTTCCTTTCATGGAAAGGAGATATGATGGTAAGATACAATTCTCGTTAGAGAAAAAGGAAGAACTCAAAAATAAACCTAGTAAACCCACCAATAATCTCTTTGAATATAGATATGACGAAACCTACATAACAAATTGGATAAAGATCCTAGTAAATCAGGCAAATTTTTTTACAAATTTGACAAAGACGACCAAATCTAGAAGATATTTTTAAATCAACAATACATTATTTCATAGTGTATTCAATATCACCGCACTTGTTCCGAAAACATTTGATGAACTGTAAGCACTCTTATTTTGCTTTTCCAGCACTAGCAAATACGCATAGTCGGATTTGTGCCCAACGGTATGAAATATTGGTCTTGGTCCTTTGATTATTTTTCTATATATATCCCCTATATATTAATTGTGGATCTTTTAAAAAGATGTAACCTCAAGTTTGTACTAATTAAAAAATAACCCAATCTTATGTGGCACTTGTGTATGCCTTCCAAATCCTATTTCAAAGAACTCTAGAACACTTTATATAAACTATTGTCTAAAAATTATACTCTCTAGCAAAATAATATTTGTATGCTATAGTTGGTCGCATATTTTTATTGTTTCTCAGACTTTCTTTAAATAAAACCTACGGAATTTCCTAATGTGGTTAAAATATATATAGTAATTAATGATTTTAAATAATAAAGATTTGATAACAATATGTATTTTTAATCATTTTTGTTTATTTCTTCATTATTAAAACAAATTACATATTTACATTAATCATATAATAAAAATCTAGATTTTTTGAATATGTTGTATTTTGAATTTTTCAAAACGAGTGTAAATTACTAAAATTGTTAAAAATCTCACATTAATATTTATGATTAAGGTTTATATTTTTTTTATATTAAGATACAATGAATATAAGATCATATGAAGAAATAATTTTATGTGAGACTAATATATAACGTTTGTCACATAGTTTCATAACTATATATCATAGCAACAACCGTTTTTAATTTTTTTTGTCAAGTCGAAACCTCATAACTATATATAACATACCCGTATTTCAATATCTTAGTCGACATCTCATTGTTATATATAACATATCCGTAACGTTTTGATCAAAATTGAACACGTACCAACGGATGACAACTCCTCTTCTCTCACACATGAGCTCACAAACCAAATAATCATCTTACAAACCATCATTATAAAACATGTGTCGTTGAAAATGTACATTGGCCGTTGTAGTATCATGGATTATATAAAGTGTTACCATAAATATATTGTAAATGAATAAGAGGTATTATGTTGATTTGTGTGAGTATTCTAATCTTCTATATATTAATTGAGAAACAATTCATTATTCTACCAAGTGTAAAATTTTATTCTATATCAAATTTGATTTTTTAACCTTAACCTCTTTTTCTATTCGCACAACACGAACAAAGAATATTTGAAAGTGTCTATTGATAATCTGAAATGATAGCATTGTTTATGTTCAGTCCATTGTTTTTGGGCATAGAAAAGTTTTACTAATTAATTAATGGATTACGTACGTAGTAAAATGTGTTTTGGTTTAAAATCGTTTCATACCCAAAATCAATATGAACCATCATCATTTTCGGTTTAAAATTTTGTAGCAATAAAGATATAGGGTTGGGCAAAAAATCTGAATCCAAAAACCCGAACCAAAGCTGGTCCAGGTAATAGTACTGAACTTCAACTAAAATTGTATCCGAATGGGTTCAAAATTTTGGTATCTAGAAAATCATAACCGAACCCTATCCGAGCCGGAATATTTAGGATATGTGAATATATCCAAAACAGATTTATATTCTTAAATATATTAATTATTTAAATATTTAATATCTAAAAGAATATACAAAATATATTAGATGTTTTTAAATTGTTCAAAATACTTGAAAATATATGATAATAGTTATAAATACATGTTTAAAATAGCTAAATGATACTTAAAATATCTATTGATTTCTTATCCAAATATTTAAGTTAAACCAATTTTTATGTTAAGTTTAAGTATTTTAGCATACATTATTCAATTTTTATGATATATATTATTTTTATTTGTAGATTTTGAAAAAATTAAAGTACATAAGAATCAACCCGAACCAGATCCGTAAAGATTCGATCCGAACCAAACCAAACCAAACCAGATCCGTAAAGATCTGCAGAAATAATCATATTTTACAGTATAAAAATATAAATTTTTAATAAATATTTCACTTTGCGCAGGTCTTATCCTAGTATATATATATATATATATATATGAGCCCTCAAATTATGAAAAGGAATTTTTTACAAAAATTCATTAAGAATTTTTTTTTTTGAACACAAAATTAAGAAATGTTTATAACTTCAACCCGGCCTTGCAAATAGGCCTATAGCAATCGGAGCTATAATGTTTAACAGTAACACAAACAGTACGAATCTGATGCTGTCATTGTCAAGCTTTTGATTTCATTAATAGAGTTAAATAAATGCATTAATTTAAAATAAAATAGTCAACGCTTAGATTTTAGTAATCATAAAAAAGAGGTACACAATTACGCAACACATACAAAATTCAAAAACTGTTGCATTCCTCAACAGAAACAACAATGGAGTCTCAAACTAGTCAGCCCGAAACCCCAAAGCGCTCTCCGCTCACCGGAATATTCCATAAACTGAAAACCAATCTTGTTTTCCGGTCAAAGCTCGCTGAAGTAAACGGTGCAATGGGTGATCTCGGCACTTACATACCCATCGTCCTCGCTTTAACTCTCGCCAAGGACTTGGATTTAGGCACAACACTCATATTCACCGGGATTTACAACGCCATAACCGGAGCGGTTTACGGCGTACCGATGCCGGTCCAACCGATGAAGTCGATCGCAGCCGTGGCGATTTCATCAACCGCGGAGGAGTTCGGTATACCGGAGATCATGGCCGCTGGAATCTGCACCGGAGGGATCTTGTTCGTGTTAGGGGTCTCTGGTTTGATGCAGTTTGTGTTCAATGTCATTCCTTTATCGGTTGTTAGAGGGATTCAGTTGTCACAAGGCTTAGCGTTTGCAATGTCTGCGGTTAAGTATATTAGGAAAGAACAAAACTTTTCTAAGTCCAAAAGTGTTGGTGACAGGCCATGGTTAGGGCTTGATGGTTTGGTCTTGGCTTTGGCTTGTCTTCTCTTCATAGTTCTGGTGAATGGAGATGGGGAAGAAGAAGAAGAAGAAGAAGAGGAGGAAGAGAGAAATGGTTCAAGAAGAAGAAGAAGATGGGTTTCGATTAGGAAGGCTATAGCTAATGTACCATCTGCTCTGTTAATTTTCTTGTTAGGTATTGTTTTGGCTTTTATAAGGAAGCCAAGTATTGTGCATGGTATTAAGTTTGGACCGTCGAAGATTAAGTTAGTGAGAATGAACAAAGAAGCATGGAAAAACGGCTTTTTGAAAGGGACGATTCCGCAGTTACCTCTCTCTATTTTGAATTCTGTTGTGGCTGTGTGTAAGCTTTCATATGACTTGTTCCCTGAGAAGAAGTTCTCGGCTACGTCAGTTTCAATGACTGTTGGGTTGATGAATATGGTTGGATGTTGGTTTGGAGCAATGCCTACTTGTCATGGAGCCGGTGGGTTAGCCGGACAGTATAAGTTTGGTGGGAGGAGTGGTGGGTGTGTGGCACTCTTGGGAGTAGCTAAATTGGTGTTAGGGTTGGTCTTAGGAAGTTCATTGGTGGGTATAATGGAGAAATTTCCTGTTGGTGTGCTTGGAGCTTTGTTGCTATTTGCAGGTATAGAGCTTGCAATGGCTGCTAGGGATATGAACACAAAGGGAGATGCATTTGTGATGCTTGTTTGCACAGCTGTGTCTTTAGGTTCAAATGCTGCGATAGGATTTGTGGCTGGGATTGTTCTGTATGTAGTTTTGTGGATGAGGAACTATGGAAGGGTCATTCGGACCGGCCTTCCAGTTCAAGTAGATCAACATCCTTGAAGGTCTTTATCTTCTTCTTTTATCCTTAAAAATGTGATCTGTTTTCTATCTAGAAATAAAAAGTTCGGAACTCCTTTGAACTGCATCGTGCTACTCCATGTAATAACTACATTAGTTTGATATCTCTTTTTTTATTGTAAATCAGTTCACCAACGTTTGTGATAATAGAAAAAAAAATTGTGAGAGATAGTCCAAATAGCTCTGGACTATCTGTAGAAGAACCAGTTTTTCAAAAGATGGCTTTTGGTCATCTGCGTACAAAAGAAGCTAATTAACTAATTAACATTTATTGTTCTTTCTAACCATCTTCACAAGCTTTCTCTCTTCTTTACTAAGACTAATACTAAAACATTAGGTAATTACTAAGACTAAAACATTAATTGTCACATATATTAATCATATTAGGTAATTTCGTAGTTTTTATCTAAAAAAATAATGTAAAATATTATTTTATGCACTACTAATCAATATGAATGTTAATTTAATAAAAATATAATATATATTTAGATGAACCAACTTTTTCTAAAGATTCTGAAAATCATCCTAATGATGACACATGACTACACTTAAAAGTGATAATGCTCAAAAATTAATATATAGGGAATAACTCGTATATTAATATGTTGTAATGAAACGTATCTACCCAAATATGTTGTAATGGTCCATCTAAGTATAAAATTAACATATATGTATTTTATAACATTAAACTATATATGTATATATATTTAATCTGAAAATAATACTTCATATTCATATGATATTATGATCATTTGTATCTTTTATAACAAAAAAATATAAAAAAATTGTTCACAAAATTTTCATTCTAATTCTTTTACTGTTTTAGTAATTTATAGTCGTTTTGAAAAATTTAAAATATAACATATAAGAAAAAAATCTAGATTTTTTATTATATGATTAATGTGATTGTTTGATTTTTTAATAATATAAATTTAAAAAAAATAATGAAGAATACAAAATATATTATCAAATTTTTATTATTCAAAATTTAATCATATTAGGTAATTTCATGGCTTTTAATTAAGAAAAGAATGTAAAATATCATTTTATGCACTACTAATCAATATAGATGTTTAATTTAATAAAATTGTAATTTATATTTAAATGTACCATTTTTTTTCTAAGAATTTCGAGAATCTGATGACAAGTAGGGTTTGATTGGTTGAAGCTGTAGCTTTCAATTTTTTTGCTCTAAGATTTAAGCTTTAGATTTTTAGCTTTGGCTTTAATTTATTTTGCGGTAGAAACTTTTTTCAGAGCACCGAATAAAAATTCTAGAGAAAGTGCTTTCTAAAACTAACATATTTCCTTTTATAATTTTTTGGCTTTAAATTTAGTTGTAAAAATAAAAGTATGATTGCTTTCAAAAGTAGTTGTAGAAATTAAAAAAGCTGTCCACAACTCTTACCGTCACTACCAATCACCCCGTAGTTACATTTAAAAGTTGTATTGTTCCACTATTAATATGTAGGGGATTATTATTTGGGATTAAATAATTTATGAGTTTTTCCAACCACAGTTAATGTTCTATCGGTTTAAATCGGTTCGGTTTTCACACAGGGAGTAAAATAACAACTAGCTTTTGATCCGCGCGTCCGCGCGGATGTTATTTTTATAAATGTCAAATATTTTAAGCAATTTGTTTGATATAGTTGTATATATGAATGAAACTTAATATTCGATATCCGTTTTGAGATCACATCCGCTTCAAAAATGGATATTTGGGGATCTTGATTGTGATTTTATGGATTCGATTGATCCAAATACGAATTCAGATAGTAAAATTTAGGTCTGGATATCCGGATCTAGATATTAAATATTTAAAATTTAATTATAGTTATCTATGTACATTATATATACTTTTATATAAAATAACTAAAATTTTAATTTTAAATTTGAATGCTTTTAAATTTTTTTAAAATAATAATTTTAAATAGACTAATAGATGGTTAATAGTTAGTTTTTAATTAAAAAACAGGTCCATATATCCGCGTGTATTCAAATTTTAGTCTGAATATCCTAACCCCATTTATCGAGATCCGGATAATAATTTTACGAATATGAAGAATGCATATTTGAATCCGTATATCATAAAATATCTAAGAAATTCGATCTGTCTTAGACATAACTCTGTATATGTATTATATGGTGATTAAAAATTTTAAATTTATAAATTACATAAATTATTCTTATTAGACTAATATCGTACAAATGATAATACATTGTATTTGTTTATATATATAACCATTTATAATAAATATTAATATGTATTTTAGTCACTAAATTGTTATGGAAAATTACATGATTTTGTTATTGTAAATGAATAAGTTTAGATTATATCAAAAATTATTGACATTATTAGTTTTTTTATAGTTCAAATATAGTTGGTTATGAATAAAAAATAAAACTAATTTAATTATATATATATGTATAAACACATATATATTTTTTATGAAATCTCCAATTTTAATGACAAATGTTGTTAATGAGTTTAGCCTAGATTTGTTTTTGTTAATAATCAATGTTTGGATGCAAGGATAGTATCAGTGGTATTTTTTGTAAATATTAAGTAAAATCAAGGGTTATTTCTTATTTGTATTTCAATTTTAATAGATTAGATTGGCTCATGACCTATTTGACAATCACACAGAAAAACCCTAAACCTATTTCTTTCTCAGCCGCTTCTCCTTCCTCGCCGTAAGATCTCTCTCCCTTGTTCATATTTGTCTCTTATTATCCAAATTCAGAGTTTTTATCGTATTTAATTGAAACTTTTGAATTGCCAAGAAAGTAGAGATTCCCTTGGTTGTTGGTTGATAGGTTTCTAATGCAATTGTCTGCTGATTTTACGATTTGGGTTTAAGTCATCTTTCTCGTGAGTGAATGGGAATATATAGTGTGTAGGCTTTCCAAGGAGGCATCATGTCGTCATCAAACGAAATTTCTCAGAAATTTACTGGAGAAGAGATGGTTGAGTTATCTGGAGAGAAGATCAGCAAGAAAGCAGCAAAGAAGAGAGCCGCTAAACTGGAGAAGTTGTCCCGTAAACAGGAACGAGAAGAAGCCACATCATCTTCTCTTCCTCTTCCTCTGGAGGAGGATGAATCGTTTTCCAGCAACTACGGTGACGTGACTCCTAAGTCGGCTGCAGGTAGAAGCTGGAGAGAGGCTGTTGAAGGAAAAGAGTTCACTGATGTGAGCAACTTAGGTGAAGAGATTGTGGGGTCAGAGATTTCCATCAGAGGTCGAGTGCACAATCATCGCTTTGTCGCTAAAAAATTGTTTGTGATCTTGAGGGAAAGTGGATTCACGGTTCAATGCCTCGTGGAGGAGGCCAGAGTTGGTACAAGCATGGTTAAATTTGTTAGGCAGCTGAGTCATGAATCCGTTGTTGAGCTTATCGGTGTCGTCTCTCTCCCTATGAAGCCTATCACAGGAACCACTCAGCAGGTTGCTTGTTTCCTTTTCGTTTTCTTCTTTGATTGATTCGAATAGTGACATATCGATAATGTTGCAGGTTGAAATACATGTCACAAAAATGTACTGCCTCAGCAGATCCTTGCTAAATTTGCCATTTGTTGTGAAGGATGCTGCTCGAAGTGAAGCAGATATTGAAAAATCTGTCAAGGTAGAATAATGTTTTAAGATTTGGAGCTGCTAATGTGCTTTGATATGTTCTTTCATAAGAGAGCTGCTGTTTCCATGATTGATTGTTGCAGGATGGCAAACGAGCTGCTCGTGTCCTTCAGGACACGCGTTTGAATAATAGGGTTCTTGACATCAGAACACCGGCTAATCAAGCCATCTTCCGTATTCAGTGCCAAGTCCAAATTGTAAGCCCTGATTTGATATGCAACATGGAGGATTATAGCTAGTTAGGATAGGATTTGTCATTATACATGTGTTATCCTAATGATTTAATTGTTTGTGTAGGCGTTCAGAGAATTCTTACTATCCAAGGGGTTTCTTGAAATCCACACACCGAAATTGATGGCTGGCAGTAGTGAAGGAGGTTCCGCTGTATTTAGGTTGGACTACAAAGGGCAGCCTGCTTGTCTGGCTCAGTCTCCTCAGCTTCATAAGCAGATGGCTATATGTGGTGACATGCGACGCGTCTTTGAGGTTGGTCCTGTTTTCAGAGCTGAAGACTCTTTCACTCATAGACACCTGTGTGAATTCGTGGGTCTTGATGTGGAGATGGAGATACGAATGCACTACTCTGAGGTGTGTATGATTGTGCTAAGTGTTAAAATATTAATAATATTTCATCTCTCCATTAGTGCTAATAATATTTCCTGTTTTGTGCAGATAATGGATCTTGTGGGGGAGTTGTTTCCGTTCATATTCACAAAAATAGAAGAAAGGTGCTCAAAGGAACTTGAATCTGTCAGAAAGCAATACCCATTTCAATCTTTGAAGGTATCTATCGTTTGGATTCTTAGGAAAAAAATTAAGTTTCTTTTGTATTGAAAATTGATGATTTGGCACTAAACTTGTAGTTTCTTCCGCAAACATTGAGACTAACCTTTGCAGAAGGGATTCAAATGCTTAAGGTATGACTGGATTTTTTTGCATTCAACTTGATGAGTTAAAAAGTATGAATAATAATAATTGGGTCATCTTGACAGGAAGCTGGCGAGGAGGTTGATCCTCTTGGTGATTTAAATACAGAATCTGAGAGGAAACTTGGCCAGCTTGTTCTGGAAAAGTACAAGACAGAGTTCTACATGCTGCATCGCTATCCATCGGCTGTCAGGCCGTTCTACACGATGCCATGTGAAGACGATTCTAACTACAGCAACTCATTCGATGTCTTCATCAGAGGTGCGTGCATCTACGAGTTTGTCACCCAATTATATTACTTCTACACATGATTTAATAATACTAAATTTGAGGTTTCTTTCTTATAGGAGAGGAGATCATGTCAGGAGCTCAACGTATCCATGACCCAGAACTCTTGGAGAAGCGTGCAAGAGAATGCGGCATTGATGTCAAGACAATATCCACATACATCGATGCATTCAGGTAACCACAAACTGATCGATCTACTACATATCCACATACTATGAGTTGAGTTGAGTTGACAAGTGGCTGCATGTTTACAGGTATGGTGCACCGCCTCACGGTGGATTTGGAGTGGGGCTGGAGCGTGTGGTAATGCTCTTATGTGCCCTCAATAACATCCGCAAAACTTCTCTATTCCCTCGTGACTCTCAAAGGCTTGCTCCCTAATATCATCGCTCTTTCCCTCGTGTCTCTCAAAGGCTTGCTCCCTTAATAGCTGTATCTTTGATAATTGTCAGGCTCGTTAAGGTGTTTAGTTACCTTTAAACTGTTTATTCTTCTAAGTGTTTTTAATGTTATTTTTCTTAATCATTAATAAAGAGACATGTTTAAATTAACGGTATTGTAGACATTATTGGTCTCAAATTTTTTTTATTAAGTCTTGATTATTTCTTTTTAAGGTCTTTTGTTTCTTTCTTCCTTTTTCGCATTCCCTTTCTCCCAATAGTTGTTGAAAATAAAATTTTTGGTGAATAAGTGCATGTTCCTTCTATTTAATATTTGTGTATGTTTTTTATTAAGGTTTGCCGTTACCATTTGTCACAGTAACAACTATAGTAGACAAGAAATTTGTCACAGTAACAACTATAGTAGACAAGAAGTTCAATTTTTGTTACTATTATACTGGCTGAACTTGCCATTAGAATTGGAAATGAACCCTATTTTGGAGAGAAATGGGAATTTCATCCCTTGATCAATAACTTTGAACAGTAATTTATAAAATTTATTAATCTTTACACATTTAAACTCGAGACCTGCATACCAAAGAAACTTTCATTTTTTTCTCTCCTCAATTGTTCATGCAATGTACAATTGTTTTAGTCCATTATCATATTCATATTTTACTTGCACACAATTCAAATATATGTATGTACATATTTTAGAGAGTTGTGCATGTAAGTGAATGCACGCTTGTTGTGGGAGGATGAGAAGAGTTGAGAACTAAAATAAGAAACTTATTTTTGCAGAAAACAACAAAGCAAGTGAGTGAAAGTTTAATTATTAAGAGTAGTTCTTATTTTGGCTATAGTTTCAGTTTTGTGTTTCAGAAACTATATACAGAGAGGTGATAGAGACCAATAACTCCACATTTCCTTTTCATTTAAATCATCTTAGCCAGTAGAAATAAGTCACTCTTGAACTTTATTTATTTCTTTTTATTTATTAATATTATGTCACTCTCAAACATGTAATATTACAGGCGCACATGCTTATACATAAAAAACAATTGTATGTTACATGAGTAATTGAGGAGAGAAAAAAAAAGAAAGAAAACTAGCTTAATGCACCTCTTGTTGGAGCTTTGACTTAGCTTAATTAACCGTTGATTTTTAAAATAATTGAAAGGACACTCCTCTATAACAAAACTATTTATGATATTTGATGATTGACCATAAAAGATCAAAAGCATGTATGCAATAAGAAGGACAAGCATTTCACATCATTGGATGATTTGGCTTCATATATAACCAATAAAGAAAATAAAGTCCCTTTAAATGTGTTTAATTTTGCTTGTGTGCTTAATTATTATAAAAATAAAAGGTTGTAATGCATTAATGTGTTTTTATGAGTTTAGACAGTACACTGTCAAAAATGTATATATGGTGGTGTTTATCTAGTTGAAGATCTCGCACTCATGGATGTCTGATATACATGATGTCTGATATACACTCCGCTTCTAGGATCCGGATTTCTTGTTTGGGCCAGAGTTTTCTAGTTTGTTTCTTTTATGAAAGGCCTTTTGGCTGATCTGATATATAAGCCTAGGGGTATCGTATCACTCAAACATTTTGACAATTCGTAGTGTTTTTGCATGAATTGAAGACAATATGGACTTTTTGTAAATGAAAGATTAGATTATTGGTAAGGAGAGTAACGGAGAATACAACAATTTCAGTAGATAGACTTAAAAGAAATTAAACCACACTTAAAACATAAATCAGACCACCATTAAAAAAAAAAAAAAATCAGACCACACTTAAAACATAAAGCACACCGGTCCTAAAGCAGAATTAAACCACACTTAAAACATAAACCATACGAGTCTTAAAGGAGAAACTAAACCACACTTAAAACATAAATCAAACTTGTCATAGAGCAGAAATCAAACGGCAGGAACTAAACCAGCAAGCAACACATCAAGAAACACAATCTGGTTCTCACGATAAGAAGATGATATCTCACCACCAATCACGAATATATTTCAGCTCTGCAGATCGGGCAATTACTTTTTCTCCAAACCCATTTGTAGAGGCATACCTTGCAAAATACGTGACCGCAGTCTAACCCTATCCGCGCACCGGGGTTGGCTACATTCCCAAAGCATATAGGACATGCATCGGGAACACACTGCCTATTACCTAACTCGACGAAATCGTCCTCTTCAAAGTGAGGTGGCCAGTAAGGCTGGGCTTCGTCCGCCACTGCTTGGTCAACAAACATTATTTCAATTTCGAGGTTGAAATTTGCTCCTCCACCACCTGCGCCATGTACATGTGCAGACAAGAATGAAGCAAGGGATTCCCAATTGAAATTCCAACCTTCATCGTAATCATTGAAAAGATCGGTAGCAATACGTTGACGAAGCTCCTCTTGCGTGTCTACACACCATCCTTCTGTCGTATGATTGATTTGGTCGAAAGGTGCAAGAGGACCGCGGGGAATTTCACGACGTCGAAAGTATGTCATGACTTCGTTCCCATTGGAGAAACGAACTATTGTGCGGTCGCAGTCGGCCGTCCTTACGATAAGGTTACTCGAAGTACCAGCAGCTACGTTGAATCTTACAACATGGTATTCTTTTTCTTTGGTCAAATTAAAGGCCATGATTTCCTGCATGGAGCACAAACTTTGTAAGAAAAACCAAACTAAGAAGTGATATAGAAGAAAAGAGAAAGAGAGCTTACCAAAGTTGAGAGAAGAAGTTGAGTGATTTTGGAAAGTTAGAATACAATTGCTATCCATACGTTGCATCTGGTTCTCATATGTTGGTGTCATAACTTTTTCTTTTGCAAATTTAGAAACAGTTGGTGCACATCTCGAATTCCCATATTTCTAAAATTGGTGATATGATAAATGAGCTAAACCAACCAGCACCTTAAATGTAGATAAAAATTCAACGATAAGCCAAAATGGCAAAAAAATTTGATATGTAAGGTTTTGTCATGGTATGGCTAACTTATCTTAAAAGATCTAAGGTCCACCACACCACTAGGGCTGGGCACTTTACCCGATACCCGAAGCCGCACCCGAACCCGATCCAACAAACCCGAACCAAAATCCGAACCGAAATAGCAAAATACCCGAATGGGTATTGAATTAGGAAAGATTGGATATCCGAACCCGAACGGGTAATATCCGAATGGATATCCGAAATAACCGAACATATGTATACTTACCTTATATTTCTAGTTTACATCTCTCAATTTATTTAAACTATCTATATATTGATGTTATACATACTTTAAAATCATATAATATATATATAAAAAAATATTGCTTCCTAGAAGAAAAATTGTCTTCTTCATTTGTCATGCTGCCATGTCATATGCAATTACTATTCTTTTTCTTTTGGTTAGAATGCAATTACTATCCATACGTTGCTTCTGGTTCTCATATGTTGGTGTCATAACTTTTTCTTTTGCAAATTTAGAAACAGTTGGTGCACATCTCGAATTCCCATATTTTCTAAAATTTGTGATATGATAAATGAGCTAAACCAACCAGCACCTTAAATGTAGATAAAAATTCAAAGATAAGCCAAAATGGCAAAAAAATTTGATATGTAAGGTTTTGTCATGGTATGGCTAACTTACCTTAAAAGATCTAAGGTCCACCACACCACTAGGGCTGGGCACTTTACCCGATACCCGAAGCCGCGCCCGAACCCGATCCAAAAAACCCGAACCGAAATAGCAAAATACCCGAATGGGTATTGAATTAGGAAAGATTGGATATCCGAACCCGAACGGGTAATATCCGAATCCTAATGGATATCCGAAGATAACCGAACATATGTACACTTACCTTATATTTCTAGTTTACATCTCTCAATTTATTTAAAATATCTACATATTGATGTTATACATACTTTAAAATCATATAATATATATATAAAAAAATATTTCTTCCTGGAAGAAAAATTGTCTTCTTCAGTTGCCATGCAGCCATGTCATATGCAATTACTATTCTTTTTCTTTTGGTCCATGTGCAATTAATATCCATATGTTGCTTCTGGTTCTCCTATGTTGGTGTCATAACTTTTTCTTTTGCAAATTTAGAAACAGTTGGTGCACATCTCGAATTCCCATATTTTCTAAAATTGGTGATATGGTAAATGAGCTAAACCAACCAGCACCTTAAATGTAGATAAAAATTCAAAGATAAGCCAAAATGGCAAAAAAATTTGATATGTAAGGTTTTGTCATGGTATGGCTGACTTACCTTAAAAGATCTAAGGTCCACCACACCACTAGGGCTGGGCACTTTACCCGATACCCGAAGCCGCACCCGAACCCGATCCAAAAAATCCGAACCGAAAGCCGAACCGAAATAGCAAAATACCCGAATGAGTATTGAATTAGGAAATATTGGATATCCGAACCCGAACGGGTAATATCCGAATCCGAATGGATATCCGAAGATAACCGAACATATGTATACTTACCTTCTATTTCTAGTTTACATCTCTCAATTTATTTAAAATATCTATATATTGATGTTATACATACTTTAAAATCATATAATATATATATATATATATATAAATATTGCTTCCTCAAAGAAAAATTGTCTTCTTCATTTGCCATGCTGCCATGTCATATGCAATTACTATTCTTTTTCTTTTGGTCAGAATGCAATTACTATCCATATGTTGCTTCTGGTTCTCATATGTTGGTGTCATAACTTTTTCTTTTGCAAATTTAGAAACAGTCGGTGCACATCTCGAATTCCCATATTTTCTAAAATTGGTGATATGGTAAATGAGCTAAACCAACCAGCACCTTAAATATAGATAAAAATTCAAAGATAAGCCAAAATGGCAAAAAAATTTGATATGTAAGGTTTTGTCATGGTATGGCTAACTTACCTTAAAAGATCTAAGGTCCACCACACCACTAGGGCTGGGCACTTTACCCGATACCCGAAGACGCACCCGAACCCGATCCAAAAAACCTGAACCGAAATCCGAACCGAAAAGCAAAATACCCGAATGAGTATTGAATTAGGAAAGATTGGATATCCGAACCCGAACGGGTAATATATGAATCCGAATGGATATCCGAAGATAACCGAACATATGTATGCTTACCTTATATTTCTAGTTTACATCTCTCAATTTATTTAAAATATCTATATATTGATGTTATACATACTTTAAAATCATATAATATATATATAAAAAAATACTGCTTCCTGGAAGAAAAATTGTCTTCTTCATTTGCCATGCTGCCATGTCATATGCAATTACTATTCTTTTTCTTTTGGTGAGAATGCAATTACTATCCATACGTTGCTTTTGGTTCTCATATGTTGGTGTCATAACTTTTCCTTTTGCAAATTTAGAAACAGTTGGTGCACATCTCGAATTCTCATATTTTATAAAATTGGTGATATGATAAATGAGCTAAACCAACCAGCACCTTAAATGTAGATAAAAATTCAAAGATAAGCCAAAATGGCAAAAAAAAATTGATATGTAAGGTTTTGTCATGGTATGGCTAACTTACCTTAAAAGATCTAAGGTCCACCACACCACTAGGGCTGGGCACTTTACCCGATTCCCAAAGCCGCACCCGAACCCGATCCAAAAAACCCGAACCGAAATCCGAACCGAAATAGCAAAATACCCGAATGGGTATTGAATTAGGAAAGATTGGATATCCAAACCCGAACGAGTAATATCCGAATCCGAATGGATATCCGAAGATAACCGAACATAGGTATACTTACCTTATATTTCTAGTTTACATCTCTCAATTTATTTAAAATATCTACATATTGATGTTATACATACTTTAAAATCATATAATATATATATAAAAAAATATTGCTTCCTGGAAGAAAAATTGTCTTCTTCAGTTGCCATGCTGCCATGTCATATGCAATTACTATTATTTTTCTTTTGGTCAGAATGCAATTACTATCCATATGTTGCTTCTGGTTCTCATATGTTGGTGTCATAACTTTTTCTTTTACAAATTTAGAAACAATTGGTGCACATCTCGAATTCCCATATTTTCTAAAATTGGTGATATGGTAAATGAGCTAAACCAACCAGCACCTTAAATGTATATAAAAATTCAAAGATAACCCAAAATGGCAAAAAAATTTGATATGTAAGGTTTTGTCATGGTATGGCTAACTTACCTTAAAAGATCTAAGGTCCACCACACCACTAGGGCTGGGCACTTTACCCGATACCCGAAGCCGCACCCGAACCTGATCCAAAAAACCCGAACCGAAATCCAAACCGAAATAGCAAAATACCCGAATGGGTATTGAATTAGGAAAGATTGGATATCCGAACCCGAACGGGTAATATTCAAATCCGAATGGATATCCGAAGATAACCAAACATATGTATACTTACCTTATATTTCTAGTTTACATCTCTCAATTTATTTAAAATATCTATATATTGATGTTATACATACTTTAAAATCATATAATATATAAAAAAAATATTGCTTCCTGGAAGAAAAATTGTCTTCTTCATTTGCCATGCTGCCATGTCATATGCAATTACTATTCTTTTTCTTTTGGTCAGAATGCAATTACTATCCATATGTTGCTTCTGGTTCTCATATGTTGGTGTCATAACTTTTTCTTTTGCAAATTTAGAAACAGTTGGTGCACATCTCGAATTCTTATATTTTCTAAAATTGGTGATATGGTAAATGAGCTAAACCAACCAGCACCTTAAATGTAGATAAAAATTCAAAGATAAGCCAAAATGGCAAAAAAAATTGATATGTAAGGTTTTGTCATGGTATGGCTAACTTACCTTAAAAGATCTAAGGTCCACCACACCACTAGGGCTGGGCACTTTACCCGATACCCGAAGCCGCACCCGAACCTGATCCAAAAAACCCGAACTGAAATCCAAACCGAAATAGCAAAATACCCGAATGAGTATTGAATTAGGAAAGATTGGATATCCGAACCCGAACGGGTAATATCCGAATCCGAATGGATATCCGAAGATAACCGAACATATGTATACTTACCTTATATTTCTAGTTTACATCTCTCAATTTATTTAAAATATCTATATATTGATGTTATACATACTTTAAAATCATATAATATATATATATAAAAAAATATTACTTCCTGGAAGAAAAATTGTCTTCTTCATTTGCCATGCTTCCATGTCATATGCAATTACTATTCTTTTTCTTTTGGTCAGAATGCAATTACTATCCATATGTTGCTTCTGGTTCTCATATGTTGGTGTCATAACTTTTTCTTTTGCAAATTTAGAAACAGTTGGTGCACATCTCGAATTCCCATATTTTCTAAAATTGGTGATATGGTAAATGAGCTAAACCAACCAGCACCTTAAATGTAGATAAAAATTCAAAGATAAGCCAAAATGGCAAAAAAATTTGATATGTAAGATTTTGTCATGGTATGGCTAACTTACCTTAAAAGATCTAAGGTCCACCACACCTGACACCACCATATATACATTTTTTGACAGTGTACTGTCTAGACTCATAAAAACACATTAATGCACTAAAACCTTTTATTTTTATAATAATTAAGCACACAAGCAAAATTAAACACATTTAAAGGGACTTTATTTTCTTTATTGGTTATATATGAAGCCAAATCATCCAATGATCTTGTGAAATGCTTGTCCTTCTTATTGCATACATGCTTTTGATCTTTTATGGTCAATCATCAAATATCATAAATAGTTTTGTTATAGAGGAGTGTCCTTTCAATTATTTTAAATATGAACGGTTAATTAAGCTAAGTCAAAGCTCAAACAAGAGGTGCATTAAGCTAGTTTTCTTTCCATTTTTTTTTTCTCTCCTCAATCACTCATGCAACATACAATTGTTTTCTATGTATACGCATGTGCGCCTGTAATATTACATGTTTGAGAGTGACATAATATTAATAAATAAAAAGAAATAAATAAAGTTCAAGAGTGACTTATTTCTACTGGCTAAGATGATTTAAATGAAAAGGAAATGTGGAGTTATTGGTCTTTATCACCTCTCTGCATATAGTTTCTGAAACACAAAACTGAAACTATAGCCAAAATAAGAACTACTCTTAATAATTAAACTTTCACTCACTTGCTTTGTTGTTTTCTGCAAAAATAAGTTTCTTATTTTAGTTCTCAACTCTTCTCACCCTCCCACAACAAGCGTGCATTCACTTTCATGCACAACTCTCTAAAATCTGTACATACATATATTTGAATTGTGTGCAAGTAAAATATGAATATGATAATGGACTAAAACAATTGTACATTGCATGAACAATTGAGGAGAGAAAAAAATGAAAGTTTCTCCGGTATGCAGGTCTCGAGTTTAAATGTGTAAAGATTAATAAATTTTATAAATTACTGTTCAAAGTTATTGATCAAGGGATGAAATTCCCATTTCTCTCCAAAGCGTTGTGTATTTAATTAGTTGAGTGAAGAGTATGCAAGGATTTAATTTATAGAGTCCAATTCTAATTCAAAGCCTAACATCATCTTTTGAATCATTGCTGATTTCTTTTCATCATTGCTTCTTGTTAATGACGTATTCACGACAACAACTAAACTGTCTTTAATTACTGAGAGTGTTTGCAATATGTTTCTAAGTGACGACACAACAGACTGTCGTTAATTTTGGCGACATATTAAACCTTTGATAATTGAAAAACATGTATTGTCCATATTTACGACATTGTAAGAGGTTGATTTCACCCTCTATAAATTCCGTGAAGTACTTGGTTTGGCCCATCAAGGAGCTATCCGATCAGCTCGGCTCGACATTAATAGCGGTCGGCTCGACTGTTGTGTACTTTTAGCCGAGAAAGGCTATTTCGAGCCGACTTGCTGGGACGATCAGGGATGGGCGGTTTGGAGACTCATTTCCTCGGCTTGGAAACTCGGCCCGACGAGTAAAAAGCCCAACAAGGACTGGTGCAATTAGGGCATCCTCAAATAGTTATAAAAGGAGATAGGATGGACGACTTAGGGGGCAATTTTTCTTTAGAGAGCACTAGTCAATTTTCCTTGTAACAGAGACATCTTCAATATAAATAAAACACCTTTGTGACTAACCCACCGACGAGTTTCAGTCTTTCCATCTAAAACTCGGTTCAAACAAACATGTGTTAGTTAGCGAGAAGAATGATGTCGCGAATTTATCATTAACAAGAAGTACTATCGACACTTGTTACATCGTTAAATTAAGACATTAAACATATGACTCGTGAGATGAGACTTTTTGAAAGGAGGATCCGTGACTAACACATGGATTTTAAGGGTTTCACGAGATGGATTTCGGGTATTGTGACCTTCGCTATCGAATTGGGGTTCCCATATGTGACCTAAGATATTTAGTTGTGGAAGCGATCGTGAAGTCGACCACACTCGCCTTTCAGAAGTCCGTCGGAGACACGTGCACGCATCAAGTAAGTGTGTTTTGGGACTATAGCTAAACTGCTAGTATAGTTCTCAGATTTGGCTAGGATTAGAGGTTGGGGTTTGGTTGTCCGGTTTTGTGTGACAAATTCGGTATTTGATTTATATTTTATTCTAGTTTCGTTTACATATACTCGTTCACACAATCAGAGAACAGTAAAATAATTAACTATTTTAATTAAAATTAAAGATTTTAAATTAAAAAATATATTTATAGATAACTAAAACATTAATTTTCACTGAATTTTGGGAAAGAAGTTTGGTTTCATAAAATTTGGTTCCAGCCCTTATCCATTTGAATTATTTTAAATTTTGGTTCACAATCAGGTTGATGATATTCAATTCAATTTAGTACGGTTCATTTTAGAGAAGCAGAAAATAAAAAGTACTCCCTCCGTTTTTTTTATATTTGACGTTTTAGGATTATGCACACAGATTAAGAAACATTTAATTTTTTATCATTTTCTAAACAAAAACATCATTAATTGTTTACCTAACCACAATTCAACCAGTAGTAAAATAGAAGCTATAATATCATTGGTCATCTAACATTAATTACTAATAAATTTTACATAGTAAATTGAAAACGTCAAATAATTTGGAACAAAAAATTTCTCCTAAATCGTCAATTATAACAAAACGGAGGGAGTAAATAAATACATCACATGATAATTGAATAGGATGATCATGACCAAAAAAAAATCAAAAAATTAATTGAATATGATTACGTGTTGAATATGCATGGGGAAGGAAGAGAATCTTTTGAGAAGCATGGGGAAGGAAGAGAATCTTTCAAGCAATCACTTTTTGATATTACATTATTCATTTGGTATAATGTAAGAATTCCTATAAATAAAACTATTTAATGCACCTCTTGTTGGAGCTTATTAACCGTTAATCTCATTTACTATATAATATTGCTAAAGCTAAAATAGCTAATATGCCGTTTGGTGATTGGCTTAGAAGAAGTCTAATAATGACGTGTAATGGCTATATATATTAATCATTATAATTTATTTGATTGTTGAAAAGATTTTTTAAAAAATATTTAAGAATTTTTTCGACTACCCGAGTAGATGATGCACGGATATTTAAGAATTTTGGTGTATTCTGAGCTTAAGTAGGTCATAAAATAAGTCAGGTATTTCTTCTGGGATCACCGTCGATCGACACCAAGCCTTGGCCGTCGATCGACATTCATTCATCTTCTCGACAGCTTCCTCTCGCGAGGTAGACAAACCACACTTCAGTAAATCGAACATAACTTTAGATCTAGCCATCAGATGGACCTCAAACCAGTTGCGTTGGAAAACTAACTCAAATCTATATCTTATTTCAAAATAAAAGCTCAATTTCACCCTGGAAATGTCTCCATCCATAGCTTAACATCTGACGCATCTGCGCAGTTTTACATCTCTAAAAGCTATAGAATCACCAAAGTTCTCCTGAACGACCTGAACCTGAAAATACTCTAAAACATACTAAAAACATATATAATAGACTCTAAATAAAACTGATATAATGGCACAATAGTTGTAAATATCAGGCCCTATCATGGATATATAGATATATGTCGTGGATGGGTTGTCTGTGGATATATATATCGTGGATGGGTCGGCTTCTTGATTATTCTTTATTCTCTTTGTTTCTTTTATATCTCTGATTAATACTCCCCCTCAAACTTGAGCCAAAAGATTTGGTCAAGCTTGGAAACCATGAACACATCTCTCATTAAAATCTTAGTGTAAAAAAACCCAATAGGACAAAAACACACTTAAGAAAAAAAAAAGTAGATGTTTCATGGCTAAGAGGATCATGATCTGTTCAAGTCTATGAGCCCATTTCAGATGGATGAACTAAAAGCCCTTTGTGCTTGCTCCCTTAGTTAAGATATCTGCTAGCTGATCTTCACTTCTAGTGTAGCAAGGCAATATGATCTTCTGCTCTACAGCTTGTCTCACCTTATGACAATCCACTTCAATGTGCTTCGTCCTCTCATGGAACACTGAGTTTGATGCTATGTGTATAACCGTCTGGTTATCATAGTGCTTTGTATTGGAGTTGTAGTGTTTATACACAAGTCGCTAAGCAGGTTTTTGATTTAAATGAGTTCACTAGTAAGCTTCCTCATTGCCCTATACTCTGATTCAGCACTTGAGCAAGATACCACTTTTTGCTTCTTGCTATTTCAAGTCACTAAGTTGCCTCCAATAAAGGTGTAGTATCCTGTTGTGGATCTCCTATCCACTCTATCACCAGCCCAATCTACATCATAATATCTCACAATTTATGTGCTCTTGTTGCAACCCATCCATATGCCTTGACCCGGAGCTTCCCATAGGTACCTCATGATCCTTTCTATCATCTTCCAAAGATGAACCTTAGGAATTTACATATGCTGTCTGACTTGGTTCACAGCAAAGCAAATGTCTGGTCTTGTAATGGTGAGATAGATCAGCTTCCCAACCATTCTTCTGTAGAGCTTGAAGTCACTAAATGGCTCATCTTCAAACTCCACCTCACGCAAGACTTTGTACCCTTTTTGAAGAGGTGTTTTGTCTACTCTTCATCCAAGCTCTCCTACCTCAGTTAAAATATCAAGTGTGTACTTCCTTTGAGATAAGAAAAAAACACTCTTTAGAGCGGCATATTTCTATCCATAGAAAGTACTTTAGCTCACCCAAGTCTTTAATATCAAACATAGTCTTAAGAAAAGCTTTGGTTGAGATGATACCTTCCTTGTCACTCTCTATGATGATGATATCATCTACATAGATCAGTATGGCCACAATCCCTTGTTTGCTTGTGAGAGTAAAGAGGGTATGGTCAGATTATGATTTTACAAACCCTCTTCCATTAAGGGTTGTACTTAGCTTGTGATACCAGGCCCTTGGTTATTGTTTCAATCCATATATAGCCTTCTTCAACCTAAGGACATTCCCTGGTTTTACCATATCTTCCATACCTGGAGGTTACCTCATATACACTTCATCTTCTAATTCTCCTTGAAGAAATGCATTCTTCACATCGATTTGCCATAGATCCCATTCTAAGTTGACTGCCAAGGAGTGTAGAATCCGTATGGTGTGGAGTTTGGCCACTGGTGTAAATGTATTCAGATAGTCTTCTCCATAAACTTGGGTGTAACCTCTTGAAACTAGCCTTGTCTTCTTCATTTATGGCTTTCCATTGGCTAAGTACTTAATGGTAAAGAGAAGACGACTTTTTACTGCTTTCTTTTCTTTGGGAAGCTCTGTTTCATACCAAGTATCATTCTTGATCATGACACTGATCTCATCTCCCATCGAATCTCTCCACTCACCCAATTCCATTGCTTCTTCATAAGTCCTTGGAATGTACTCTTGATCCAGATGAGTGATAAAGGCTACATTCTCTTAGGGATAACTCGCCAAAGAGAAGGTTGCTTGGATAGATGAGCCACTGCATTGCTATTGAAGTACACTATGGTGTTGATCCAATTAGATAGATCTTTTCTCACTCTAGTGCTTCTTTTTAATGTTTGAATCTGTTGCTCTTCTACAACAGCTTCCTCATCTTTATTGGTCTGGACAGATACAGATTCATGCACTCCATCTTGATCATGTGCACTCTTTGAATCATCTTCTTGCATAGGTTGTTGCTGTTGTGATTCAGGTTCACTGTCCCCCTCAGAATCAGGATGGATTGCTTCTGCAACCGGCTCATCATCTTCAGTTCTTTCAGCTACTGGAGGTGTAGGTGCTGTCCTTGGTTCCTACATAGTCTGAAGCTGAATAATGCCCAAACTCTCCATAATGATTCTTAGGTTGTTTGCCATATCCGAGGGACCATGGGAGAGGTCTTTAAGGTTTTCCCAACTCTTCTCCTCATAGTATCCTTGTGATTCCACAAACTTCACATCCCTGGCGACCATAACTCTTCTTAATTCAGGTATGTAGCACTTGTACCCTTTCTGTGTGTGAGAATATCTTATAAACACGCCCTTGACACTCTTGGCTTCCAGTTTGTTCCTCTGTTCTCCTGGTGCCAAGACATAACACACACACCCAAAGACCCGTAAATGATCAATAGGAGGTTGGAATTTGTTTAATACCCCAAAGGGAGAGCCATCTTGGAGGATCTTGGTTGGTATCCTATTGATGAGATAGAAGACTGAGACCACAACATCTCCCAAAACCTTTTAGGGACATTGGTATGAAACATCATGCTCCTTGCAACCTCCATGAGATAGTGATTCTTCCTTTCAACCACTCCATTTTGTTGTGGTGTGTATGGGCAGATTTTTTTGATGGAATTTCATGCTTTGCTAAGTGTTGTTTGAAGGCATGGCTAGTGTACTCTCCTCCATTATCAAACCTGAAAATTTTGATCTTGGAATTGAACTGATTAGTTACATAGCTTTGGAAGTTAATAAAAACTTCTAAAATTCCATCTTTACTTTGAATCAGTGTGAGACATTGATGTAACCTTGATCATCAGCAAACAAATCAAATAAAGGCTTGACTTATGGGCTTGTGTTCAAACAAGATTGGCTTGAAGGTTTATTGAAATTAAGATTATGAAGATGTTTTAGCCCAAATAAAGAAAGGTGCAACAACAAAATACAAATCATGATCGTATAATATATCAATCTGGTGGCAATTCAGAGACCGTCGACCATTCGAAAGGACGAGACCAGCCGAAGATCACAACTTTCCAATTTCGGTCAAAGTCTTGGTATTTGGTCAGGTCCACCATATTTATGTTATTTATATTTTTGTAGAATGTTTTAGACCTCTGGTCTAATCCAAAACCTATTATATAAAGGCATTGCTATGTCTTGTTCTGTTCATTCAACCTTTTTAATAAAAATCTATTTTAAAATTTGTTGAATCATTTTTTTTTCGGAACATCATAATGCTAGGGGAGTAATTCCTGAAGGCAAACCATCTAGTGATCGCGTTTGAGTGGTGAACTGCTCGATTATAGACACTTCTACACAAGGGATTGATTCATCTGCAAATTAGTCTCTGAAGTTCATCATCCATCTTTGACTTCTATCTATCGTCCATTCCACCTTTCTTTGGTCGATTTGTCGATCAAAGCCTATCCATCACCAACCTTCGAGTGTATCCCTTGGGAGATTTTCGTCATTTGGTATCAGAGCAGACTTGAGGGTTCGGTGTTCACCTCTTTCATCCATCATTCTCGTCTTTCCATCTTATATAAAAAAAAAGAAAAAAAGAGTTCTACGAGAAGCCAAGAGATCATCCCATCTGAAGTTAAACCAAGAGAGCACAATCATCTTTCGTAATGGTTTTACTAGAGGAGGAATTCTCGAAGGCTGGTGGCATGGATCAATTATGTGCGGTGATCTGCACGATTCTTGACCAAACATTATGAAGGATTTGAGGGAAAATCGTTTTAAAGGAAAAGGGGATGATGTAACCTTGATCAGAAACAAACAAATAAAGGCTTGGCTTATGGGCTTGTGTTCAAACAAGATGGGCTTGTAAATTTACTGAAATTAAGATTATGAAGATGTTTTAGCCCAAATAAAGAAAGGTGCAACAACAAAATACAAATCATGATCGTATAATATATCAATCTGGTGACAATTCAGAGACTGTCGACCATGCGAAAGGACGGGAGCAGCCGAAGGGTTTTACAATCACAACTTTCCAATATCGGTCAAAGTCTTGGTATTTGTTCAGGTCCACCATATTTATGTTATTTATATTTCTAGAATAATTTAGAACTTTGTTCTAATCCAAAATCTATTATATTAAGGCACTGCTATGTATTGTTCTATTCATTCAACTTTTTTAATAAAAATCTATTTTAAAATTTGTTGAATCATTTTTTCTTCGGAACATCGTAATACTAGGGGAGTAATTCCTGAAGGCAAACCATCTAGTGATCACGTCTGAGTGGTGAACTGCTCGATTATAGACACTTCTACACAAGGGATTGATCCATTTGCAAATTAGTCTCTGAAGTTCATCATCCATCTTTGACTTCTATCTATCGTCCATTCCACCTTTCTTTGATCGATTTGTCGATCAAAGCATATCCATCACCAACCTTTGAGTGTATCCCTTGGGAGATTTTTGTCATTTGGTATCAGAGCAGACTTGAGGGTTCGGTGTTCACCTCTTTCATCCATCATTCTCGTCTTTCCATCTTCTATAAAAAAAGAAAAAAAGAGTTCTACGAGAAGCCAAGAGATCATCCCATCTGAAGTTAAACCGAGAGAGCTCAATCATCTTTCGTAATGGTTTTGCTAGAGGAGGAATTCTCGAAGGCTGGTGGCATGGATCAATTATGTGCGGTGATCTTCACGATCCTTGACCAAACACTATGAAGGATTTGAGGAAAAATCGTTTTAAAGGAAAAGGGGATGATGTAACCTTGATCAGAAACAAACAAATAAAGGCTTGGCTTATGGGCTTGTGTTTAAACAAGACGGGCTTGTAAATTTACTGAAATTATGATTATGAAGATGTTTCAGCCCAAATAAAGAAAAGTCCAACAATAAAATACAAGTCATGATCGTATAGTATATCAATATGACGGCAATTTAGAGACCATCGACCATGCGAAAGGACGCGACCAGGCGAAGGGGTTTACGATCACAACTTTCCAATTTCGGTGAAAGTCTTGGTCTTTGGTCAAGTCCACCATATTTATGTTATTTTTATTTTCTAGAATAATTTAGACCTTTGGTCTAATCCACAACCTATTATATAAAGGCATTGCTATGTATTGTTTTATTCATTCAACCTTTTTAATAAAAATCTACTTTTAAATTTGTTGAATCTTTTGTTCTTCAGAACATCGTAATGCTAGGGGAGGAATTTCTGAAGGTAAACCGTCTAGTGATCATGTCTGAGCAGTGACCTGCTCGATCATAGACACTTATACACAAGGGATTGATCCATCCGCAAATCAGTCTCTGAAGTTCATCATCCATCTTCGACTTCTATCTATCATCCATTACACCTTTCTTTGGTCGATTTGTCGATAAAAGCCTATCCATCACCAACCTTCGAGTGTATCCCTTGGGAGATTTTTGTCAGCCATGTATATTTTGATTTCTCATATATGAATATAACCAAATATTTGTGATTTTCTCTAGATGCACATGATGCTGTCTAAAAATCAGAGTGGATTAAGTCAAAGCAATTTTCAGAAATAGTCATAGATTTAGGAAAAATAGAGTTACAATGTTTACCAAGGATACAAGCCTCACAACTTTCATTCTTAAAATATAGATTAGGTAACATCAGTCCTAAGGCACAAGAATGAGGGTGAGCTAATCTAGCATGCCATAACATATCACTAGCTAAAACACAAGCATAATTAAAAGCACAAGTAGAATCTGATCTAAGCTTGGTGTCTTCAAGCAAGTAAAGCTCTCCCTTGCTTACACTTTTTCCCAGCATCTTACTGGTCTTAATATCCTGAAAGAAAACACCATTAGGACTGAAATTAACATTATCCCAACCTTGTCACTACCTGTTATGATTATGTCATAAACATAAACCAATAGACAGATGATACCTTAGGGTGTAGAGAGAGAGACAGTAAATAGAGTGTGATTCAATTTAGACTTCTTAAACCCTCGCCCATTCAAAGTAAAAACATAAAATCCACTAGTGGATATATCTTTACACTGGGAGGAGCAGCAATATTGTGAAAATCTATCAAACAAACAGTGTTAGCCATACCCACCATGGAATCTGAGTTTATAGCCTTAGACAAAGTAGCAGAAGAAGCTGAATGACTTAGAAGTTTTTTTGGAATATATTCTTATGTGGGAGAAACCTTTGCCAGCTATACGCATACATTGTGACAGTCTATCAACTATAGCCCGAGCTCAGAATAATCTCTACAATGGTAAATCCTATCACATCGAAAGACGACATAAAACCATTAGACAACTTATCTCAAATGGTGTAATCACAATAGATTATATCAAATTGGCTAACAACCTAGCGGATCCATTCACTAAAGGTTTGCCACAAAATATTGTTGCTAAATCATCAAAAGGAATGAGTTTAAAACATATAACAAATGAGAATGCTTGACTGCAACCCTACCTATCATGGCTGGAGATCCCAAGACGTAGGTTAAAAAGGAAAACAAAATCAAACATAATCTAATAAAAGCACTTTGAGACAAAGTAGTCTCTTCCCAGCTCCTAAGATGATAAAAGTGCTAATGTGAGAAGGATAAGCATATGCTTTTAATGACTCCATATCTTCTAAAGCAAAGTATTACTCAATATTTTTCATGGTCAATCACCTAATGAGTGTGAAATGTGACCGTTTCTAGAAGAATGAGTATAAGGCTATATTCTTTAAGTTCACTCATGAAAACCAGGAATAGTTCAAGGCTATAATGAACACAATAGAGAACTAAGTTCAATGAGAAAATGAAGTTGTGTTATGCTTGTTGTCTCGGTTGGTTCAAGACATCATGTTCACCTCTTGGTAATGTAAACCCGACAAATGTTAACTATGAGTGGTTCAAAGCTTAAAATGCTACCAACTCAAACACAATGAATTTTCGCAAGCACTCTCGATAAGTTTGTCTAGTCTAGTCATGATTAGAATAAGTATAATAACTAGAATTTATCGAGTCTCCATTTAGTCTCCATATGTTTAGAGTCTTTTCTATTCATGTGGGGGATTGTTGGATCTATAAAAGCCAATGGGGTTTTAAATGAAATGTGAAAACGAAATGAATGGGCTGAGATGTGAAAAGCCCAGAAAATATTAAAACACAAAATTGTGTTTCTCCCACATCGGATAAAATAAGGGAAAGTGAGTTGTTTATATTTGGCATCTCACTACCATGTATCAAATGACTGAGAGAGAGAGGAGAGCCCCCACGTGCGTGCCGCAGCTGCCCGGTCGGCTCGGCGTGGGTGTGAGCTTGGGCTTGGGTAAATGCTCAGTTTATACCATGCATTTTTATTTTAAACGACATGTAGTTCGTTTAAGAAACAACACGATGTCTCTCTTCTTGATGATAAGATTAAACGAGAAAGATCTTGCGGATTAAATTTTGTAAAAGCCTCAACTCTGAGATCCTCACGAGATTTCCGTGCGCACCCGCTGCATCAGTTACGAAAAGTGTCTCGTCTTCTCCTATTTAAAAACTTGTCTCTTTCTCATTTTATTTTCTTAAGTTTTTTCACAACGAAAACCAGAAAATCTCCCAACGTAAGTCTAGAGAGTGTTTCGTAGATTATTAGTTCCTAGGGACGTTCACTGGTGAAGCGTGAATCGTCTTTCATGGTTGTATCATGGACTCTATTTTGTACAAGTTCATCTCAATACAGAGCGAATATTAAGAGTTAAGGAAAGAGATTCGTCTCGACTCCATAGTCTATTTTAGAAAACATTTTTCATATCGGTTTTTATTTCGTCTTTTGAAGCATATTTTTCCTTAACATCACATTATTTATATCGTTTATATCAATTTGGTTTTCCGGCTTCTACATCCGCATCAGATAATCATAAAATTATCAGTAAATCATGTTTTGCCATCTCTAATATCTCTGGCCAAGCAAACCCACTTAAATACAGTGTTTTTTTTTTCTTGTTTACAAAAACCCAAACAAACCTACGTAAAAACCAGGTCTTCATGCAATTTTGTTTGGGCTCAAAAGCAACGCTCTTTGTCGATGATTACCAATCCATTCCTCCCAGACCTAATCATTATTCCCATCTATCTCCTCCGGCGAAATGGCCACCGCCATGAAGATATATCATTGTTGCTGCTTCATTGCTTTGATAGGTAAAGCGGGGCAACTCTCCAAATCTCCCATCTAACATTATCCACGACTCTCTATGTCGCAAGCACTACACCCCGTACACGTTTAATATTATTCATCAATTCCATGGCATTACGATCGTCCTAATCCACCGCCCATGCCTCTGCAGCACTCCACTTCAGTGAGGTTCTACCTGTATTGGGATACTCGAAGGTTGTTTTCAAGCTAATCCATTTCTGGAAACCCCGAAAGACGAGATTTTCTTAAGTTCACCCCTTAACTCCTTAATTTTAGGTTCACTAACCAATAGTATTTAGTTATTTTATATTCAATATCTTTTAAAAAATAAAAGTTTGTGAAGTTGTATTATATTTTTAAAATAAATAAAAAATAGTAATAATTACCAGAAAAGAAATTTTTAATATTGTTAACAAAATACTAAACTCTAAATCCTAAACCTTAAAACCTAAACCTTAAACCTTTGGGTAAACCTTAAGCCTTTAGATAAATCCTAATACTAAACCTAAACTTTTAATCCTAAACCTTAAACCTTAAACCAAACCTTAAACTCTTAATCCTAAACCCTAAGCCCTTGGGCAGGATTACCCAAGGGTTTAAGGTTTAAGATTTACCCAAGGGTTCAAAGTTTACCCAAATGGTTTAGTGTTTAGGATTTAAGGTTTAGTATTTTGCTGATGACGTTAATAATATTTTTTTTTTTTTGGTAATTACTATTTTTTATTTATTAAAAAATAGAGTATAACTTAAAAAAATTCTTATTATTATTTTTTAAAAACATTAAATCTAGAATAACTAAATAAGTTCACCCTAGGGAATAAACACAAGAAAAACTCTTCGATCATCTTAGCTTCCGGTCATTGTCACATAATTTTGGCCATTCTCATCCCCTCTTTCTAAGGCCAAACTATTAAGGTAAATTAAAGAGCGGATTTTGGTGACACTACAAAAACAAAAAGCAAGAGATCAAAAAGATCAAAGTTATAGTTTTATCAAGAGTACAATGTTTGGAGTATATACCTAGTTCTAGTTGTGTGCTTCTGGTAAGAGTTGAATAAATGGAATAGCCTCCTTGTTTAGAGTTTTAAACTTGTCTATATAGGAGATAGTTGGCGAATTTCTTAGATCTATGAGACATGAGGAAAATTCTTGATCCGCAAGCTGAAAGTCGAAGGCTAGGGTTTAGCGGGTGGAGATGGTACTAGGATTAGATAGTTCAGTTGGTAAAGTTGTAATAAGTTAACTTGAAGTAAACTATATTTCTGCACAATACTAACATACATGGAGGAATAATCTTTCGACCTGAAGGCTGAGAAGGAGAAATTCGCAGCCAAGCTCAATGTCCCACATATTGATTGGCATAAGCTTGGCGAAGGACATATGTCTTCGTATTCTAAAGAAAAACTTTTAAAAATCTGTGTTTTTTGTTTGTTTTTATTTAAAACATTGTGATTGTTAAATTGGCTTTTACAAAATTTGATTACATATATCTATGATTTTATTCTGTTGATTTCTGTTTGCAAGCCATATGAAATTCCAAGTTTTACGAAATTTAGGAATTGAAAAGGTAAAACTTTGGCAAAGTTTTACCTAGTTAAACAAACAAAAAAACAAAGTAATACTAAGTCCTATGAAGTTTAATGATGTAGTTTTTATTATGCACTCTCAAATTAATCCTTTAAGCTATTTTATACTCTCTCAAATAAGAGGTTCAATTGTAGTACTTAGGGATCAAATCCACAAGAAGCGTTCGCACACAATAGACTATAGATGTTTAGATTAAGCTAGACAAACAATTTATTAAAGAAGTAATAGTAGACAAGTAAGCAGGTGATTGGTTTGATAACAATAAGATGAAATAACTATGTCTAGGGATTTATCAATCAATAGATTCAAAACACAAATCAAGGATACTAAGGGTTTTATAGATCAAATTCTAGAACTCGAATTCAATAAGAAAGTAATCTAGCTCTCGAATGCAATTACTAATCAGATGCCTAAGTTCTATGTTCCAGCTCTCGCATGCATACAAGGATAGAGCGCCGATCGATACCAATGCTTGGGATTCGATCGATACTACCTCAGACAAGCTTTAACAATAATACTACGAAGAATATTCCTTTGAAAAAAGTATAAGTTTATCGTAAACATAAAAATGCTTTTTTGAATTTGTATTTTATTTATCAAATAACTAATCTGGAGAAAAATTATCTTTTCATATCTAATAGAGTGTAGTTAAAAAAAGTATTTTCAAATCTTAAACTATTAACAGGGGTAGTATCGATCGAATCCCAAGCATTGGTATCGATCGGCGCTCTATCCTTGTATGCATGCGAGAGCTGGAACATAGAACTTAGGCATCTGATTAGTAATTGCATGCGAGAGCTGGATTACTTTCTTATTGAATTCGAGTTCTAGAATTTGATCTATAAAACCCTTAGTATCCTTGATTTGTGTTTTGAATCTATTGATTGATAAATCCCTAGACCTAGTTATATCATCTTATTGTTATCAAACCAATCACCTGCTTACTTGTCTACTATTACTTCTTTAATAAATTGTTTGTCTAGCTTAATCTAAACATCTATAGTCTATTGTGTGCGAACGCTTCTTGTGGATTTGATCCCTAAGTACTACAATTGAACCTCTTATTTGAGAGAGTATAAAATAGCTTAAAGGGTTAATTTGAGAGTGCATAATAAAAACTACATCATTAAACTTCATAGGACTTAGTATTACTTTGTTTTTTTTTGTTTGTTTAACTAGGTAAAACTTTGCCAAAGTTTTACCTTTTCAATTCCTAAATTTCGTAAAACTTGGAATTTCATATGGCTTGCAAACAGAAATCAACAGAATAAAATCATAGATATATGTAATCAAATTTTGTAAAAGCCAATTTAACAATCACAATGTTTTAAATAAAAACAAACAAAAAACACAGATTTTTAAAAGTTTTTCTTTAGAATACGAAGACATATGTCCTTCGCCAAGCTTATGCCAATCAATATGTGGGACATTGAGCTTGGCTGCGAATTTCTCCTTCTCAGCCTTCAGGTCGAAAGATTATTCCTCCATGTATGTTAGTATTGTGCAGAAATATAGTTTACTTCAAGTTTGGCTGAGTTCTTTTCTCCTTTGTGTTTATTTGATCGTTTATCATGTGGAGGATCACCTTGTAGCGTTACTTAGTTGCCTGTTTTCCCTTCTTGAACCCCTCTTTTGGGGTGCGTCCATAGTCATCCTTCATGGCCTCTTTCTCTTCAAGCCAATGGATCCTGGCATCTTAACCTTCTCTTTGTAAATCGAGGAGATTTATAATTTTAAAGAAAGCATGATGAGAAAGAGAGGAGGAGGTTTCTTACTTGTATTCGGATATTGATGACGAAATGAGTGAGGAGAGAAGGAGGTTTCTTACTTGTATTCGGATATTGATGACGAAATGAGTGAGGAGAGAAGGAGGTTTCTTTTTATTCAGATATTCGGATTTTTTTTGCTCCAATGAAGCTTTGGGTATTTATAATAAAATTGAGTGATGTAATGATGCAACTCTTCGATATACCAATGTATGCGACTCTTTGGTTGTTCTTGGTTAACTGGGTAAAACTTTGCCAAAGTTTCACTTTTAAATTCTCGAACTTCGTAAACTTAGAATTATTGTGTTGTATATTTTTTACAACTTTTCTAAAGTTTCAGTTTTTAAATTCTCAAACTTCTTATAATTTAGAATTATTTTTATTTGTGTTTGGTTGATTCAGTATAATTCTATATAATTTTCAGTTTTTAAATTTTCAAACTTTGTAAAAAAATTTTAAATTGTTTTGTGTTTGGTTAATTCACTTTTAAATTCTCGAACTTCGTAAACTTAGAATTATTGTGTTGTATATTTTTTACAACTTTTCTAAAGTTTCAGTTTTTAAATTCTCAAACTTCTTATAATTTAGAATTATTTTTATTTGTGTTTGGTTGATTCAGTATAATTCTATATAATTTTCAGTTTTTAAATTTTCAAACTTTGTAAAAAAATTTTAAATTGTTTTGTGTTTGGTTAATTTGGAACAACTTTTCCAAAGTTTTTGCTTAGGAATTAGACAACCTACAATTATCAATATTTTCCTTCCATTATTAGGTCCTTCAAACTTCATGGTTGTTTTTGAGAAGTTGAAATTCTTCTTCTAGCACACGAACTTGGTAGTTCAACTATTGTATCTCATCTGTGAATGCCTGATAGACCCATTTGAAGACATGATTTTCGTTCATAAGCTACAAAAATGGAGAAAATACCGGCGGTATAGACAACTTGAATTACTAATAACAAAAATTGAATGGTTTTACCTAATAGGGACCTCCAGATTTCTGAATCTTGTCCGGTCACCACTCGTGGAATCGGAACCTGACCAACGGCTGATTATACAAAGAGAGAGATGGGATGAGAGAAAATGGAGGTTGAGAGGATTGGGAGGATATTAGAATTTGGGAAAAGCTAAAATGGTTTTTATACTTGCTATCATAGTTTTTGGAATCTAGAAAAAAAATTAGAAGATGAGAGGGAAAACTGTGCGGGATTTTCCAAAATACAAATTTTGGGATCAAAGTTTTACCAAGTTTGTTGTTTTACAAAAATCTTCAAAATTTTACTTTCCTATATTTTTGCGTTTTTCTTAGTTTTACTGTACTCAACTCGACTTAAGTTATTGTTGTACCACTTATATTCAATTTTATAGAATCATCTCTTATTTAACCATGTAATAATATATTTAATATTTATGAAATATATAAGTTTTGTAACATCATAAAGTTATTATGAAGAAAAAGACACAAAAGTATAAGGAAGTTCTTCTATTTCATGAAATCTTAGTTATGTGATGAAAGTTGTTGATATATTTATTTTGATAATTGGCATAATAATTGTAAATAAGTATTGTAAACAAACAAACACAAATTATAATTTTGTTTTGAGCTTTGTTTTTCTAATTATCAGTTTACAAGTTTCACTAAGTTTTACTTTCTTAGTTATACGAACAATAAACCAATTCACACAAAGTTATACAATCATAAACACACAAATTTCACCAAGTCTTACAAGTATTATGCAAAGTTTACCTTACATAAAAAACAAGCACAACATACTCTTCTTGTGTTCCTTGTGAGCAGTTGAACCATGATTCCAAGCTCGCTTTGGAACTAACTTATTCTTCCTTCGTCGCTCTCCTACAGAAGAAAACCTTTTTTTTTAATTCTTCCCTGCCTTTTATGTATTGGAGAGGTAAGACATACAAATTTTTAACTTATTTTGGAATAATCCATTTTTCATATATGTGGAACGGGATATATAGTCCTCGTATACGCTAAAGCCCATATCACAACCAAGTAATAAGGCTAACATAAAACATACAAATCACGCATTTCATATGGTCTATCATCATGTTTAAAGAACTTATAGGCTGTGGCTATTGCATGTACTCATGGGTGTCTATCTATATGAAAGTAATTGCAACTACACGTTTTACGTCAAATCCAGCAAATAAGTCTTACCACCATTCTAATGACATCTTATTCAAGCGCAAATGAGTTTAGCTGAGTCACTGATAGTTTTCCACCCTCCGCCCATCTACCATGCAATTCATTCTTCACAAAAGAACCAATTTTTGAGCCCTCGGTCCAGCAACAACATCGTTCATGTGTCTGTTGAACCACAATGCATTTTTTTCAATAACTGCATCAATCATAGGCAATAAAGAGTACGCATGGGCCTTATTAAAAGTATCATTTTGAGACTCCACATCGTTAGAGGTGTCTATGTTGTACCTTGTACCGAGAAAATTATACTTCGCCAATTTTGAAAATTTAACATTCTTATCAAGATACCTACCACACACCGGATACCTCTCAGCTAAAATCTGCATATATTTCTGCATAAACCATTACAACTTCTCTGAATTGTCTTGCAACCTCGTCCATGTATTGTGTAACATTTAGTGGGACAGATGATAGATACAATACCCATGTTGGGACATTTGGTACGCTTCAGCTATTGCTCTGATGAGACTTTCATTTCTGTTTGAAACAAACACCAGTTCACTAGTATCTGATATAATGGTTTTCAACGTACTGAAAAATCATGTCCAACTTTCATTTTTATCGCCATTAAGGACACAAAAAGCTATAGAATAGTGGTGATGGTTTGGATCTTGAGTTATGGCAATGATTAGTATACTATCTTTCACAATCTTCAGAAAAGTTGCATCCACAATCTTCAAACAGGTGAGGCACTTGTCTATAGGATAGTAGACATCATAACGCCTCTTATAGAAATCATTCAGTGACATCTCTTGAGCTTTGTAGATCTCTTGCACAATTTCATCAATCTTTGCTATGCTGTATGTCTCTTGGTTCTTCACAGACAGCGATATTTGCTGCATGTTCTGGTAAACATATGTAGTTCTGCTCAAACATAATAGCTCTTTCTAGAACTGCTCTGATGTCTCCTTCTTGCACATTCACGACTTTCCATCTATAGCTCGTGCATTACCATTCTCATCTTTGTAGATGTCATACTCATCTTTTTTTTCCCAATAGAAAATTCTTCTGCCATTAGCATCATAAGCTCTTTGTCCATGCTCTATATGACCGTCAATAAGTAGTGGGTTTATCCGATCTGCTGATCGTGGACTTTCGAAACCAAAAGGATTAGAGGTACAAAACTGGTTCACCCCTGGAATGGTGTCGATCGATGCGTGATGACTATCGTTCATCGATGTTTGATGTTTGGGAGTGCATAGATCATTGTTGATTGGCACGTTCTTCTGTTCTTCTCTGTCGATTGATGCTTGTACTCGTGCGTCGATCGATGGATGTTGTCCAAATAAAGTTCTTGATCCAGTAGCCATAACAAGGGCATCTACTACATCCTCCTTAGGTATGTTTAAAATTCTCCCGTAAAGAGCTCGTGCACGTCCTTTTGTGTTTATGAAAATTCTAAACTCATCTGATCTAAAATAACCATCACCTGTATCTTCTGCTCTTGGTTGTTGTTCTGGTTTGCGTTTGATACTATTCGAAGGCAAGGAGATGCCATAGATCGATGCTCGATTATCCACTTTCGCGTTCATTACCCAGCATGCGTCTTCCATTGCTAGGCCGCGATACCTAATCAGCTCTTCTTCTCTGTAATCTGCATCGTATGCTTTGTAAGCTTCACTGTATCCTCGGTATGCCTGATGGGTGTCGATCTATGGTGTATGGTGACCGTCGATCGATTCTCAATAATCAGATTGTTGGCCGAAAATATTCCCTTCTCCATTATATATTGCAAGTATATCTGCCACATCTTCCCTCATGACATGCAGAATTCAGCCATACATAGCTCTTGCGTGACCGTCTGGATCTCTCATAATACCGAACTCATCTGGTTGTAGATAACCATACTCCCTCTGGCGTTCTGCAGCTGAATCTAGTTCAGACTCTGAGTTAATACCACTATCGATCGATGGTGATTGGTTACCATCGATTGACATCGATTTCCCGAGTTTATGGGAAACATGAAAAACACAAGCCTCTTCCATAAAAGTACCTCGATATTCAAATATCTCTTCTTCTCTGTAGTCTTCATCATGCTCGAGGTAGGCTGGGTTGTAATCGAGATATGCGTGGTAGGTGTTGATCAAGTCTGAAGGGTGAGTATTGGTCGATAATAAGTCATGGGCGTCAATCGATTGTTGAGATGCAAGCTCATCGATAGATTGCTTGGGCTGGGTATCGATCGATGCACCTTCATCCGACTCCTAATTGAACTCATAATCGGAGAAGCATGTGGCCACAAGCTCTGCATCGTTACACAATTCAATCAGGGTAGCTTTGCTCTTATTCTTAACAGGTTCATAGAAAATATTCTGATCAACTAGAGATAGATACAACCTGTTTAACTTCATATCTCAGATATCCCCCAAAGTGGCCATGAATTCTTATCCAAGTAGTAGTGAAGAGTTCCAATCTATCATGATGTCCATCACATGGAAGTCTACTGGGACTAGGGTGTTGTTAATTTGCACTAGAACATATTTTACCATCCCTCCTGAGTTCACTTTAGAGCAGTCCACAAATGTGAAAGAATCATTGGAGGGTTCCACTCTCAGGTTCAGCTCCTCTGCCATAAATTTTGGCATAATGCTCACAGATGATCAGGTATCACAAAGGGCATTGAGATATTTGTGGCCTTTGATGAAGCATGGAATCATGAACTTTCCACAATCACTTTTCTTCTTCAGACAAGTCCTTTTCTTCATCTTCTCTGTGAGATGATTGAACATGATTTCTATATCATCATTCGTCTCCCTTTTTTATCTGAAAACATCCACAATTTGTGAGTATAATAAGCTTCATCAAAAGAGATATCAAGAGGAATTTTAAAACTACTTTAGCAAAGCTATCCATCTTCTTTTTATTGGCTTCTCTGCGTTGATGTTTGGGGATCTTTTGCTTCCTCTTGGAGTGTCCCTCATCTTATCTATCTAGATCCATAGCTTCATATGTGTTTTTATTTTGTTATGAAACTGTCATGTTCGGACACGCAATCAAACTCGCATTGATGTTTGGCAGTCGAACTGGTTTCCTCATTTGTCGATAGATGCTAAGGTCGCACTATCGATCAATATGTATATCACTCTGTCGGTCGGTGCTCTGACATCTGTGTCGATCGACATTAGTCGTTTCACATGAAGCCACTGATACTGCAGGTTTAGTTGTCGATCGATGCTCATTGCTTGGTGTCGAGACCAATGAGAACTATCGAATGACATAGAACTTTCCACACGAAAATTGCTTTCTTTGAGCTTCTCTCTCTTAACTTCCTGCCAAAAATCATCATCAATCAATGCATTGACGTGGTGCTTTTGTGAAGCTTCTATTTCTCCTTAATCAAGCTCTCATGCCTCCTAATGGTTTCACTTGTTTTCATCACTTGATTCTCCAACTTCTTCACATGGGTGCTGAGGTTTTTGAACTTGGTATTGAGGTTGTGATATAAACCATCAATTTTTCCATTAAAATCCATAGTCATCTTCTGATGTCCCTCTAAAACTCTGTCAACCATTGCATCGATCTTGCTTTCTTGAGCTTCTGGAGGAGGATTCTGGTAGTAGGAGGATCCATAAGTTTTGTTGTTGTTGAAGGGATTTCGTTGTGAACTCTGATTAAAGTTACTCCTTTGACCAGTCCCATATGAGTTCCTGTTGAAACCATGATTCCCTTGTCTCTGGAAACCATTCCCATCGATGTAGTTCACATCCTCTTCTTCAATCTCATCTTCTCCAGACTCTATTGCTTCTAATTCCGCAAAAGTAACCTGCTTCTTGAGAAATTTCTGAACATTATCCAGCTTTTCCTTGACTTCTTCAATCTGCTCCTTGCTCACAGCTGGAGTTGATTTCCTCCTCTCAAAATATGTGTTCTTGGTACTGCTGTTGGATGCCAGACTCTCAATCAATTTAGTAGCTTCTTCGGGATTCCTGGTGCTGAAATTTCCCTCACTGGCTCCATCCAAAGCCATCTGATACTCTAATCCAATACCTCTAAACTGCACTTCGTTGAACCCATGATGTGCACAATCTCTCTTGTATGACTTGAATCTGATCCAGGAGTTTCTAAAAGACTTTGAAGGTTCTTGTGAAAAGGTAGCAATCTTGCTCCTTAAATCTTCTGCTCTTGCGTCATCAAAGAAGTTAAACAAGAAAGCATTTTTGATGCCAATCCAGGATGTCAGAGATCCTGGCGGTAGCTGCTTAAGACAATATGAAGAGCAAGTGCGTATTTGAAGAGCTTACAAAAAGATAGTCCTCAAGGACTCCATTCGCTTTAATAGCAGTCACTAGATCCTAAAATAATCCAGATGATCCATAGGATGCTCATGTTGCAACCCATGGTAAGGCGTTTGCGCTACAAGTCCAAAGAAAGCGGGCTTGATCTCAAAATCGTTTCTCTAAAAAGCTGGAGGACGAATTGCGATCTATTGTCATAGAACTGGTCTGGACGGTTGTAGTCAGCCAGTGTTCTCTGAGCAGCTTGGGCATTAGCTTCAGGCTGAGCTATTGCAGCGTCTGCTTCCGCTTATGATTTTGTATCAAGGATTACAGTCCCCTGATCGTCTATCTTTTGACCTGCTGCATTACGCAGATGACCGTTGAGCTCACGCAATTCTCCATTCTCATTTTGAACCAATACTAAAGTCACAACCATCTGAACTCGTCTACTACTGTCAATCGATGCAGTTAAGTTGCTGTCAATCGATGCGGTGTGATCAATGTCGGTCGATGTAGTTCTTAAAGAAGTGGCGGTCGATGCTGTGTAGATGTCGTCGATAGATGCTTGTCGTCTTTCTTTGTGAAGCGTACGTTCGAGTTTCTCTGGGTCTCATAATAGTATTTCTTGTCCTTTATTGCTCATGGTACTCTTTTGCATGTGCCTGAAAAAAGAAAGAAAGATAAATTTAGGTGGGGGTATTGGATTTAGAAATTTGATAGAATTTGAAGGAATTGTGGTTTCCATTAAATTCCACTGTTATTCAATTGTGTATTTATCAAATTCTTTCAAACTCTTGTGTTATTCAATTATGTAGTTTATCAATTCATTTAAATTCTAGTGTTATTCAATATTTGGTAGATTTGATATGAATGTTATTTGAAAAGAATTTAATGGAAAATATAATGTAAAAATGTAAAGAATCAATTCCTTAGTTTTATGATGGAATTTGTTATTTTTAGAGAACACAAATAATTGTATTCATCTTTCTCTTCTTTTTAAAGAACGACGACCATCAATGTCGATGAAATCTTTTACCATCAAACATAAGCTTTGGCATGAAAATGTGCTTGGATCAATCTTGTCAACTGAACCGCATGTTTATGAACTCTTTACCCTTGGCATATTCGTGAACATGAACCGCTAGTCAACCGCGTTGTCACATTTTTCATTTTTTGTCGTTCAAAATAATACGTATCATTTTTTAAAAAGCATTCTCTTAGATCCTCTCCTAATATATTTGAATGAACCACATATCATAATATCCCTATAAAATAGTTCTTAGAAACACCGTAAGATAATTTTATAAGATAACCTTTAAAAAAATTGTCACAAAAATAATTTTATAAGAGAAAGATAATAAGAGTAAATTTCATTAAAAAGTATAAAAATACACTTATATCCTTTGGATTAATTAACCTAGACTTAGAATTTAGAGGTATTGGGTTAAATTTTGGAATTGAAGTTTAAATTTTGATTAAAAAATAAAAATAAAAATTTCAAAATAAAAAAATCTATTTCAGTCATCTTTTTATTCTTAAAAGTTATTTTTGTGACAAAAATTTAAAAATAATTATTTGAATTTTTTTTCCTAATTTTTATCTATTTTTAAATAAACTTTTTAAATTACTTCTCCTATATATATCATTGTGTATCTATCACTTCTCAAAGTCAAAAAATCAATATAATTTTCATAGGAGTTAACTACTAGTTTTTTTTTTGTTTTTTCTTTCTGTAATCATTAGTTCATAGCATTGGTACTATCATTTGTATTCCATCAAATTCATTTACATTCTTTTAAATTCCATAATATAAAGTAAACATAAGAATTAGACAAGTGTATTAAATTCTCATAAAATCTCTTAAAATAATGCAAAATTTATTACTTGTGAATTCTTTCAAATTGCTGAATTCTTGAAAGTAAAAAAAAAAACCTAGACTAATTCCTAGAAATAAAACCTAATGGCGATCAATGCTCCCCGGAAACGGCGCCAAATTTGACATGGTGTGTTTATTGTTCTAGCAGGGTATGAAGATCCTAAACAGTTAACATCAAATTAACCCTAATCTTAACACACAAATAACACTCTTGCTAAGAGAGATCATGTGTTGTACTTAGGGATCAAATCCACAGAAAACAATGACACATAATTGATTTCTTATTTCTAAAGGCTAAGCTAGATAGATATATATTAGTAGAAATTAATAAGTTTAAGGAAATATTCATTATCAAGAGGTATAAGTGAAATATGGAAATATGATAATAATGCAAATATGCTATTAAACCAACTAAATGTAAATATAAATATGCTAGACCTAGGGTTTAAAGCTTAATGGATTATAGGGAATATGAAGCACGAAAACGTAAATATTCTAGAACTCAAATATTAACTTTTCTGACTCTTTTAACTCCAACTCTTATGCGAGCAAAAGGAAAGACCATCGATCGACGACTAACGCTTGATGTCAATCGATGGTGAAATCAGAAGGAAGTGTGAACGAGATTTGATATGTTAACCAAGTTAATTAGAACAGCTCTCGCATGCGCCTAACAACCTAGTTCAATGAATTCTATTCTACCATAGAGCTTACTCTTTAGTCGTCCATGTCCTACTTTCGAGATCCTAGTTAGCTACTCTAGAATGCAAGCATTAAGCACAACTCAATTGATGGATATTAACTTAACCTAGTAATCCTACTTTTGGACTAATCCATGATTGTCATCATTCAACCCTTAATCTAGTTGTTAACTACTCAAACATAATTAAAGTAAGAACAATAGTTTGAATATAATGCATAGATAAAATAATGGTACAACTCTACCTAAGGAGTTATGAATCTTCTTCTTATAAACCTTAAAAACTATAATAGAAAACTAGACTCTCTTCTCTCAACTCTCACACACCTGTGTGTGTAATACATAAAGCATAAATATATAACCCTAAAATCTAGGTAAAAACTTGTCCACGGTATATTCGTCATTTGTCTCTAACTTGGGCTTGAGATCGGCTGTCTGTGAATTGGTTATCGATCGATGGTAAGTGTGCAACATCTATCGATCTTGGTCTTGTATCATCGGTCAATGACAAGGTTGTGTCGTCGATCGAAGACTGTCTTGTCATTCGACTCTCTAACTGATCAGCTACAGATTCTTCTCCTCTAAATGTTCCAAACGCTCCAAGTATCTCCATATGTCTCCAAAACGTACTTGGACCTTTAAAGACCCTAAAACATAGTATAGACGCACATAATAGACCATAAATAGATCCTATAATATGGCCTGAAACTGGTAATAAATAGGCTATATCAGTTCACTATTTTTCTTTGTCACAACTTTTTTTGATGTTTTTCCGTGATTCACTTATGGGAGAAATGCTTTGATGTTTGAAGAATTCTGGTATAATATTTTATTGTTTAGGTACGCCGTTAGTGTTTAGACAAATCTTAGATCGTCATTTGCCCTTAGGATGATTTTGAGGGGTCATTTCATTGCCTTATGTCACAATAGTTTGCTTTTCGAAAGCATTTTCTTGATGCCGAGGAAATTTCTTTTGAAGTATAGGAGTATACAAGTATAGTATACGTATCTACTCCCTCCTTTCTTTTACAATGAAATGCCTGACCCAATCTTTTGAAGAGCTATGTACGTTTTTCTTTCAAGGATTGAGATGATCGACAGTCTTGGTCGATTTAAAGACAATGTTGGGATTGTGATCTTCAATTGTTTTCAGGTTGACGACTTGGAATACGTCAGTTTTAAGAAAATTCCTAGGAACGAGTCGGTTTTAAGACGACATTCATGTCTCTAGTTCTTCCTTTCTTTAGGAAGAAAGCTGAGTATGCTTGAATGATTTGCAATCGATTCTTGGTTTTGCGAGAGTTTATATTGGTTTGCAAGATCTTTCTGAACAGTTAAGGAACAATAGATCAATATTGGGAAAATTGCCTAAGACTTAGTTCACTAGAATATCCACCTAGATTCTAAGTTCCCTAAAGTTTACGGCAATCTCCAAAGCGTCTTTATTTCTAGTACGTTCCTATGAAAATCCAAGTCTGATTTCAAAAATTTCCAATTCGAATATACCTTAGTTTTCTTGGAGATTCGGCTTTGCCTCTTCATCGTTTTTCTTTCTCGTTTATCCTTCTTCTCCTCACTGTGTCCATCCCAAATGGATAGTAAGAATATTGATTCTTCCTGGATTTCTCTACTTTTCTGGCTGCTTTTAGGCTGAATCCTGTCTTGCGGTTTTGGTTGGCAAATTCATATTTTTAATCTGGGTTTCAATATCCGTATCGTTGGTTTTACGAAAACGAATAAGTATCTCTTCGAAATCCTTTTGGTGTTTAGGAATAGCCAAGGGAGATCAGGAAGACTCCTAGAGCGTTGAGGTCATGGCGATGAGGTCGGAGAGAGAGGACGGTGAGATCATGGATAGAGGCTGATGGGCCAAGTTCACTTCTCAGCTCTCGCTCCATCTCTTCCCTTCTCCAAGAGTCTTTTTGTACGATCTTTTTTTCCAATGTTGTCAAATTTTTTTGAGCTTTAATTACAAGAGTCGTGTCTTAAATGTTGTCAAATTTATTCTAAAAAAGATGTATCATGAAATCCTAGCTCAAATGATGTCTCGTAAAATATTGTCAAGTTTACTTTTACAAAAGCTGTTTGTAAAATGTTGTCAAGCTTAATTTTACCATATCTGGTTCGTAAAATCTCATATAGTTTTATTTTATGAAAGCTGTTTCGTAAAATATTGTCGAGCTTAATTTTACGATAGTTATTTTGTAAAATGTTTTTTTTTTATATCAGAAACTATAGCTGCGGTGAGATTTATTATTGAGATTGAACTTAATCGAAAATTTTCTTGTTTCCGCAGGATTGACCCGAGGGATCTTTGAATACTTTTTCCGAAGTAGGCTTAGTAGACCAATATTAAGAATTTGCAGAATATGTTGCTACAGAAGAAACACTTGAATTTTTTCGAATCTTATGCTGCATAAGGCATTTAAGCAGCGAGGGATACGACCTCCCTTTTTTAATTTGTTCAGTCTTCATCATCCGTTCAAGGTTTTGAGTGTTCGATAGAAATCAACTTCATTTCTCCAAATTTTATGCGGAAGAAGTACAACAGTGGGTGGGGGTGTGTACCCAGTTTGATGTGTTTCCTTTTTCCGCGAGTAATCTTGGGTTTCTCCGCGTTTTTGAGGAGAGCAGGTTTTATTTTTCCAAAAAGATTTTGCCAAACATCTTTGGTCAAACCATTACGTGTTGAGATTTCTCCAAATCGATAATGAGACGAGTTTTACGGGGTCTGATAGATTTTATCGTTTCCCTTTCAGTTTAAACAAAAATCGCAAGATCATTTTGGTGCTCTTCATGTGGCGAAAAGTCGCAACTGGGTTTCGATTTCGTCAAGTTCTGTGGCGTTTGCGTTGGCCATAGGAGCAGTCGCTGCTGAAGTTGTTTTACCAGCGTTGTTGCGAGCTGCGATTTTGTCTCTAATATTCTGTGTCAACTATTCGATCAAGCATTTTACGGCCGTGTGAGTAAGAGTAATCCCCCCTCCCTCCTTCTAGCGCCAAATTATGGGAACCAAAAGTTGCACCGTCGATTTCAATGACCGGATGAAAGCAAAGAATACCTTACTTTCCTTGATGTCCGGATTATTTGCGAGAGCCAACGACAAGTGACCAAAACAAATGCAGAAAATATGAAAAGACTACAAAATGAATTTATATGAAAAGTAGATCTTTATTTCGAATCCCCGTAAGAGCGTTGCAATCATCAAAGAAAAATAATAAAGGCTTTGTCCGCATGATATTTCAGCGAGTTCCCTAGTTCTAGCCACCTAAAACCTCAAACCTAGTTGAGTCGCAGCACGATAACAAAAGATGAAAAAGATACGAAAAATATTTTGTTGATTTTAGACTGAACTTTACGGAAGGCTGCATACGTACCCCTTTCAAGGATCAAGCTGAACGTAGTTCAATTAAAACAGTGGAAAAAGAGATCAAACTGCATGTGCGAGTTTGTCTAGTAATCAGGTGTCAGTCATAGAAACCAAGCTTGTTGAGAATATGGCCTAAGGTTTCGAAATGCAGAGAGTTCTAAAAGCTCAAAATTGTCCATGTTCTCCTTGCCTTGTCTCTCCTTATATATGCCTCTAAGGTCGGCGTGTCTTTCCTCTTTTGCCCTTGATTTGAGTTTATCTCTTTGCGGAAGTTTTCCTTATCTTCTCAACCTTCATGTTTATCTTTGGAAATTTAACATTTATCTTCTTTTCCTTTGATCTATCTTTGAAACTGAATAGACCATCACTGCTGTTGAGTCAATTCTTGTTTTGAACCATAAGTGGGTTTTGTCGTGTTTTAGGCTATATCGGGGCCGTTTTATGACTTATGCATTTTTATCATTATTCTCGGAGAAATCGTCGATTTGTCCAATGTCCATTTTCTATGTTGGTGATCTTACGAACTGAACCAGATCAATTCACAAAGTCGAGGATACGATGGTGTTGAATTAACCTATATATTCTTGATGTTTGACTTGAACATTTACGAAAAAACATGTGTTACTTGTTTTCTTCGTAAAATCTTAACGAAACCTCCAACTTGGATGAAATGAAAGACATTTCGAACGAGACTCAGAGGAGAACAAAATAAAGGAGCTAAGTCCATAGTAGGATAGGCCTGGACGCGTCATGGCAACGTGGAAGAGGCTGGTAACCTCATGGAAACGTGGGAGGCCTGGTCCCCTCAGGGTGACGTGGGAGAGGATAGAGAGAGTTGAAGGCGACAAGGAGTGATATCATGGTGGCGAGGAGTGACATCATGGCAACAAGGAGTGATGAGAGAGACATGAGGGCGACAAGGAGTGACGTCATGGCGGCGACGAGTGACATCATGGCGGCAAGGAGTGACATCATGGCTGCGAGGAGTGAGGAGAGAGAGTTGAGGGCGACAAGGAGTGATGTCATGATAGTGAGGAATGACATCATGGAAACGAGGAGCGATGAGAGATAGTTGGAGCTCATGTGTGAGCTATGAGGGAAATTAGGAGAGTTAGTTATCTTGTGCTGATGCCTTTCTTCCGTTTTCATACTCTCTGTTGATTGTTTCGTTGACTTTCAGAACTATTTCATTTGTTTTATGCAACTTTTTCCTTAAACATTTTACAAAAGCTATTTTACAGAAACTATCTCACATATTTTCCTACGAGGCCTTTCTGCGGAAACTTTCTGAATCTTTTTCTACAAAAGATTGTTCCGTAAACCTTGTCATTTATCGCAAAAATCTTTCGCAAGAACGTTTTTCCAATCTTTCATGTTTAGATAGAAAAACTTTCATTCTTTTTCATATCCTTATACTTTTCTTCGACATTTTCAGCTCATATTTATCTATAGCGTATTTCTCAGGAGATTTAGCCATTTTTCCAAGAATGATTTTGACCCCAACAATTGGGAAGTGGCATGCATAAGACAAACTGTGGCAATGATAGAGAATTCCTGGAATTTCAGCTTCTTATACACACCTTCAAAAGTAATCCATCCTTGTAATAGCAGTACAAGTAGGGCTCATCCCAAAAGTAGTGTTTAACATCCCTCAAGAACTTTCTATTTTGTTATAGTAAACTCCATTAGTTCTTCTTCAGCAGCCATGTAGTTAGCGATCTCAGAAAACCAAGGGAATTTGGGGTATCACTTCTTGATCACAATAACAAGGTTTTTCAGATCTCTGGGACAATCTGCTCAGAGCGGTTGTACCACTGCTCTTCCCAGATCAATGGAGTAAAAATGATCCACTGGTAGACTATCATCAAGTGTTGTTTCCGCATTGATCTTCCTTCTGGACATGTGGTCTGCAACTTCGTTTTCAATCCCCTTGTTGTCTTTGATCTCAAAATCGAGTTTTTGGAGAAGGAGAATATCAGTAACCGCGGCTTTGCATCTTTCTTTGTCAACAGGTATCTCAAAGCCGCATGATTAGTGTGCATTACCACCTTAGAACCCACCAGGTAAGCATTATTTTCTCAAAGGCAAAAACAGTTGCCAGCATCTCCTTCTCAGTAGTGGCATAACGGCTTTGAGCTTCATCTAGGGTCATGCTCGCATAGTAGATCACATGAAGTTTGTTTTCCTTCCGCTGACCCAGCACTACTCCCACTGTAAAGTCGCTCGCGTTAGTCATGATCTCAAATCGGAGTTCCCAATCTGGTGGCTGGACAATCGGAGCACTGACTAAAGCTCTGTTTATCGTGTGGAAAGCAGCCAAGCGGTTGCTGTCAAAATCGAACTTGGTCTCTCTGAAGAGCAACCTATTGAGAGGTCACGGTATTGTGGAGAAGTCCTTGATGAACCTCCTGTAAAATCCAACATGTCCAAAGAAGATTCTGATCCCCTTTACTGAATTCAGTGGTTATAGACTCACCATAACTTCATGACATCACTCCTCGCCACCATGACGTCACTCTTCATCGCCCTCAACTCTCTCTCCTTGCTCCTCATCACCATGACATCACTACTCACCGCCATGATGTCACTCCTTGTCACCCTCAACTCTCTCTCATCGCTCGTCATCGCCATGACGTCCCTCCTCGCCGCCATAGCGACGTGGGAGAGTCTGGTCGCCTCATGGCAACGTGGGAGAGGCCTGGTCCCCTCATGGCGACGTGGGAGAGGAGAGATAGATTTGAGGGCGACAAGGAGTGATGTCATGGAGGTGAGGAGTGACATCATGGCAACGAGGAGTGATGAGAGAGACTTGACGGCGACAAGTAGTGATATCATGGCGGAGATAAGTGACCTCATGGCGGCGAGGAGTGAGGAGAGAGAGTTGAGGGTGACAAGGAGTGATGTCATGGCGGTGAGGAATGACGTCATGGCAACGAGGAGCGATGAGAGAAAGTTGGAGCTCATGTGTGAGCTATGAGGGAAATTAGGAGAGTGAGGTAGCTTGTGCTGATGCCTTTCTTCCGTTTTCATACTCTTTGTTGATCGCTTTGTAGACTTTCAGAACTATTTCGTTTGTTTTATGCAAGTTTTTCCGTAAACATTTTACAAAAGCTGTTTTACGGAAACTATCTCACATATTTTCCTACGAGGCCTTTCTGTGGAAACTTTCTGAATCTTTTTCTACAGAGGATTGTTCCGTAAACCTTTTCATTTATCGCAAAAACCTTTCGCAAGAATGTTTTTCTGATCTTTCATGTTTGGATAAAAACACTTTCATTCTTTGTATGGAATGAAATACACGAACTTTTGTTCTCGTATCCTTATTTAAATATGCTCGAATTATGCAGTGTAGTTTTCTTTGACATTTTCGAATCATATTTTTCTAAGGCATATTTCTCAGGAGATTTAGCCGTTGATTTTACCATGACTGCTTTTGACCTCAACAGTTGCGAAGTGGCCTGCATAAGACAAAATGTGGCAATGATACAGTATTCCTGGAATTTCAGCTTCTAATACACACCTTTTGAATACTCCATCCTTGCAATGTCGATACAAGTAGGGCTCATCCCAAAAGTAGTGTTTAACATCCCTCAAGAACTTTCTATTTTATTACAGTAATTCTTCTTCAGCAGCCATGTAGTTAGCGCTCTCACCAAACCATGGGAATTTGGGGGTATCGCTTCTTGATCGCAGTAACAAGGTGTTCCAGATCTCTGGGACAATGTGCTCAGAGCGGTCGTACCACTACTCTTCCCAGATCAATGGAGTAAACATGCTCCACCGGTATACTATCATCAAGAGTTGTTTCCGCATCGATCTTCTTTCTGGACAAGTGGTCTGCAACTCCATTTTCAATCCCCTTCTTGGCTTTGATCTGAAACTCGAATTTTTGGAGCAGGAGAATCAATATCAGTAACCGCGGCTTTCCATATTTCTTTGTCAGCAGGTATCTCAAAGCCACATGATTAGTGTGCCCTACCACCTTAGAACCCACCAGGTAAAACCTTAATTTCTCAAAGGCAAAAATAGTTGCCAGCAGCTCCTTCTCAGTAGTGTAGTAACGGTACTAAGCTTCATCTAGGGTCAAGCTCGCATAGTAGATCACATGAAGTTTCTTTTTCTTCCGCTGACCTGGCTCTTCTTCCACTGTAAAGTTGCTCACGTTAGTCATGATCTCAAATGGGAGGTCCCAATCTGGTGGTTGGACAATCGGAGGACTGACTAGAACTCCTTTGATCGTGTGGAAAGCAGCCAAGCAGTTGTTGTCAAAATCAAACTTGGTCTCTCTGCAGAGCAACCTATTGAAAGGTCGCGGTATTATGGAGAAGTCCTTGATGAAGCTCATGTAAAACCCAACTTGTCCAAAGAAGCTTCTGATCCCGTTGACTGAATTCAGTTGTTGTAGGCTCGACATCACTCATGAAGTCACTCCTCGCAAACATGATGTCACTCTTCATCTCCCTCAACTCTCTCTCCTTGCTCCTCATTGCCATGATATCACTACTCGCTGCCATGATGTCACTCCTTGTCGCCCTCAACTCTCTCTCATCGCTCCTCGTCGCCATGACGTCACTCCTCGCCGCCATGATGTCACTCCTCACCTCCATGACGTCTCTCCCACGTTGCCATAAGGTCAACATGCCTCTCTTATATTGCCATGAGGTGACTAGGCCTCTCCCATATTGGCACGAGGCGACCATACCTCTCCCACGTCATCGTGAGGCGACCAAGCCTCTTAAAACACCCCAACCCGAAAATCTTTGCGAAGTCGTAAGAGAAATTCTAAGTAAAAATAATTTGGAAATCTTTGATTAAGTAACATAAGTAAATAATGCAGTTTTAATAATAAATCCGAGTCAATATATCATAATTGTAGGAAATAAGGTTCGTAAAAATTCCCATAAAAATCCCATAACAATCCAATACTGAATACCCCGTCCTGATGGTCTTCATCGTCCCGCACTCTGGTCCAAACAACTACTCGTCACCTGCATCACACAAGGAGGCATGAGCATACAAAATTATTCAGTGAGGACGCTCAATACCACCCACTACAGTCCAATAATCAATCAATTAAATTCCCCATTCCAACCTAACAACTTAGCAGTCCCATTCAATCAACTTAGCAATCATTTTACCATCATTTCATACTTCAGCCATTTTTCCTATTACTTATCCATTTTTATGCATCAAAACAAACAACCTAACATCCGGTTCTATCATTCATTTACTTTAGCATTTCCTAACATTCCGACCCGAAGGTCCATCAGCCTTTGGCCGAAGCCAACCTATGGCCGTAGCCAAACCTGCGGCCATAGCCATACCTGTGGCCGTAGCCGTACCTGCGGCCGTAGCCGTACTTGCGGCGTAGCCGTACTTGCGGCCATAGCCGTACCTGCGGCCATAGTTGTACTTGCGGCCATAGCCGTACCTATGGCCGTAGCCATACCTGCGGCTGAAGCCAAACATGTAACCCGTCGGTCCATTACGGCCATAGCCAAACCTGTGGCCGAAGCCAATATGCCACCCGAAGGTCCATAACGACCAAAGCCAACATACACGGCCGAAGCCAAAACATGATCATAACATTTTTACGGCCCGAAGCAAAACATACTTTAACTAACTTAATCACGTTCTTCCAATCCCGTACTTTCCTTAAATTACTTCAATTCTCAATTCGTTTCTATAATATTTTCAATCTAACATTTCAATTCTTGTCAGATCAAATCGAAGTATTTCACGTAAACATCTCAATTATACATAACATCATTTCACGCAATCTAACATGAAAGTATCCTATGAATGTATGGACATTCTTCGATCCTTGAGAACTATCTCGAAGAACAAACTTTCTATAAACAATTTCCACCACACATTTTTCATAAGAACATTATGAACGAATTTACCATAAACGAATTATATCCAAGAACAATTCGATCCTAAGGAATCAAACTAGGCATAACAATCTTCATTGGACTATCACGAATTACATCCTCACCTGAATTGATCTTACAAGATCGAAGACTTTGAACTCAGGTGCGTTTTTCCAGTGAAGGTTCCTACAGTTGTCCTTGCTTGATCCTCTCTTTCCAAACTCTCTCTCTAGAACTGTGTTCTTGCTCTGTCCTCTCTCTAGGACTTGCTTTGAGCTGTCCAAAACTAAGAGCTTGAGGTCCCTTTTATACTACCCTTTGACTTTCTCACCAAGCCGAGAATTAAGTGCAGTTTCCTTAATCGGCTTGGTCAAAACTTGCCTTTAAAGGCTTGACCGATCTACAATTCTTTCCTTATATGATTCCCGCCAACCCGACATTCCTTTCGTATAATCCCGTCAATGATCCTAGTCAACTTGCCTTACTTGGAACCCGCATTCTCGAAGGACCGAACTTTCCTTAATTGGTTCCACGGTTCGTCGATACCTTGCATATACTCCGATCATTTTATGATTAGTTATCAACATTTATTCTTAGTTAATAATACTTTGTTAGCAAGGACAATTCGATACTTAGAGAAAAATCGACTTCTTATTCCATTCTTGACCAATACAAGTGTTCCAACACTTAGAAATATTTGCCCTCTTACAAAGAAACCTCTCCTCAATCATATTCTTTAATAAATAAAAATACTTTGGGAACGGGTCGTTACAACTCTCCCCCACTCAAGAGGAATTCGTCCCCGAATCCGCACCCACCATCTGCTCATCCACTTGGGTCTCAAATAACTCCGGATACTCAGCCCTCATCATGCTTGCACGCTCTTTTGTATTCTCACGTATCCCATCACGCTCCCATACAACTTCGACCATAGGAGCTCTCTTCCTCCTAATTTGCTCGTCTGGAAGCCTTGTCACTTGTATTGGTTTACCATGAGTTGGCAGACCATAAATCAAATCTTCAGTTGGCTGTGAGACAATCAGTGTCGGATTCTTTACCACCTTCCTCAGTTACGACACATGGAACACATCATGGAATGGATGGAGCTTGTCGGGCAATTCCAAACGGTATGCCACTGGCCAACCCATTCTACGATCCTATACAGTCCCATATACCTTGGCTGCAGCTTCCCCATCTTGGTCGTTCTGTCCTTTTCCATAAATGTCATTCTTTTTAAGTAAACCATCTCCCCCATTTGGAATTCCAGTTCCTTCCTCCGCTTGTCTGCATAGCTCTTCTGCCGATCTTGGGCCTCCTTCATTTTCCCCTTGACAAACTTAATCATGTTTGTCGTTTCTTTTATCACCCTTGGGGAGAGATCTCGGCCCTCCCCCACTTCAATCCAAGACAAGGGGGTTTGACACGGACGACCATACAAAGCTTCGTATGGTGACATTCCAATACTTGAGTGGTAACTATTGTTGTACGCAAACTCAGCTAGTGGTAAATGCTTCTCCCATAGTTTACCCCAATCCACCACACAAGCTCGCAACAAATCCTCGAGGAATTAGATCGTGCGCTCCGATTGCCCATCCGTTTACCCATCCGTTTGCAGGTGATATACCGTGCTCATGTGCACTTTAGTTCCCTGTGCTTTCTGGAATGCCAACCAGAAATTTGAGGCGAATCGTGGATCCCTATCTGACACGATGCTAACAAGAACACCATGAAGTTTCACAATCTCCCTCATGTAGAGTTCAACACATTTATCCACACCATTTGACATCTGGAACAGAAGGAAGTGTGCTGACTTAGTTAAGCAGTCCACTATCACCCATATTGAATCCTTGCAGCCCTTAGTCTTTGGAAACCCGCACACAAAGTCCATCGTGATAATATCCCATTTCCACTCAGGCATTGGTAAACTCTACAATAAGCCACTCGGAACCTGATGTTCTCCTTTCACCAACTGACTTGTTGGGCACTTGGCTACCCATCCTGCTACACCCCTTTTCATTTGTGGCCAATGGTAGTACAGCTTAAGGTCATGGTACATCTTCGTCGCCCCCGGATGTATGGAGAACTTATATTGGTGTGCTTCCTTCAGTACCTTCTCTCTTAACTTCTTGTTGTTTGGGACACATATTCTCCCATGGAAGATGATCATTCGTTGCCGGTCTTCCAATACCCCACAACACCATCTTCGATCATCTTAACCAGTGTTTCATCTTCCCCTTGAGCCAATCTTACTTGGGTCAGTAGGTCAGCTTGATTCGCCGCTTCCTCGCCTAGACAAACGGACTCGTCTACCAACACATTAATTTGTAGCATCCCCAGCATCGAAATCAACCCTCCCATCTCCTTCTCGGCCGAGACACTCACCTTTCGGTGACTCAGTGCATCAGCTACTAAGTTACCAAATCATATCGATATAAGTCTGAAAAAACGTTTTGCAAACTCGCTTAAAGCCTTCCCTGGGTGATAAGTTATATCAAAATCATAGTTTGCCACCATCTCCATCCATCTTCTTTGTATTAGGTTCAACTCTTGTTGAGTGAAGATGTACTTAAGGCTCTTATGGTCCATAAACAATTGAAATTTTCCCCATAAAGGTAAGACCGCCAAATTTTGAGTGCAAACACCACCGCTGCCATCTCCAAATCGTGAGTGGTATAATTGTCTTTGTGTTTCCTTAGCTGTCGAGACGCATAAGCAATCACATGTTCTTCTTGCATCAAGACGCAACCTAGCCCCCTTTTGATGCGTCTGTGAACACAACATATGCCACTCCTAGCTAAGGCAGTACTAGCACCGGTGTACTCATTAATATATTCTTCAAGCTCGTAAGGCTCTCCTCGCATTCTGTAGTCCACTCGTACTTCACATCCTTACCCGTCAGCCGAGTCAATGGCTTAGCTAAGCTTACAAAGTCCTTCACAAACTGAAGATAGTAACCCGTTAACCCCAAGAAACTCCTGATTTTTGTGGGCGTTCCCGGTCTTGGCCAATTTGCGATGGCCGCAACCTTTTCGGGATCCGCTGCAACTTCTTATTCGGAGACCACATGGCCTAAGAATCCAATCTGCCTTTGCCAAAAACTGCACTTGCTTAGCTTAGCAAACAGCTTCTGCTCCCTTAGTTCTCCATCACCACCCTGAGATGTCCTTCGTGTTCCTCTGGACTTTTTGAGAACACCAAAATGTCGTCAATAAAGATGATTACAAACTCAACCAAGAAATCATGGAACACTCTGTTCATCAGCTTCATAAATACCGCTGGAGAATTTTTCAACCCGACTGACATAACCACGAATTCGAAGTGGCCATACCTTGTCCTGAATGCAGTCTTTCTAATGTCTTCTTCTGCAATAGGGATTTGATGATAACCCAATGTCAAGTCAATCTTCGAGAACCATGATGCTCCCTTGAGCTGATCCAATAACTCATCATTCGAGGTAAGGGGTACTTATTCTTTATTGTCACTTGATTCAACCCTCAATAATCCATGCACAATCGGAAACTACCATACTTCTTTTTGACGAACAATACTGGTGCACCCCACGATGAGCTGCTCGGCCTAATGAATCCCTTCTCGATCAATTCATCCAGTTGTTTTTTCAACTCTGCCATTTCCATTGGAGCCATACGGTAAGGTGCTTTGGAAATAGGAGCAGTTCAAGGCTCCAACTCTATCGTAAGCGGTTCGTCCCGCATTGGCGGTAATCCGGTGAGCTTTTGGAACAGATCTTCAAATTCTTGTACCACCAAAATTTCGTCCAACAACACTTCCCGATCCGCACCAGCAATGGTGATCTTTGCTATGAACGACTCACATCCTTTCTCGACAATCCGTTCTGCCCTTAATGCCGATATTACCGGAATTCCAGTCTCCTTTTTCTTCCCTTGAAACACCAGCTTCCTTTCTTTCTGAGTAAAGGTCACTCGACATTTATCACAGTCCAAATTAGCTCGATAGTATGCTACCCAGTTCATCCCAAGAATTGCTTCATACCCCCTTGATTGGTAGCACGATCAGATTGCCAGGCATGTCCACATCGCCTACTACAATTGACACATCTCAATAAATAGCATGCGACTTCAGTATCGCACCACCCGCCACATGAACCATCTTGATGCTTTCTTTGAGACTGTTCTTAGATGCCCAACACGCAACCACTTCAGGGCGCAAAAATGAATGCGACGCCCTGGAGTAAAAAAAAGTGTGGGTTTCAGTTCTCCCAATACTAACAATTCAATTGATCGGGTTTACCTCATTCTCCACGTCCACCATATGCACCTTTGGTGCTACATTCTATCTCTTAGCTTGTGGTTGTTGATCCCCTTCCGGACGTTCACCACGCGTACGAGCTTGTTGCGTATTCTCTTGTGCCATGCAGTCCCGGGCCAGATGTCCAGCAACACCACAACGATTATAATTCCCTGCACCTCCATTAGGACAGTCCCGGATTTGATGGTCCATACTTCCACACTTGAAGCATCCACCAGTACCCTGATGACACACACCACGATGCATCTTACCACCACACCACTAACAAGCCGATTAACTCCATCCTTACGTCCACCTTGTGAACCCCTAGTACCACGTTCTACGAACCACACGCGTTATTTTTGCACTTTCATTGACACATTAAGCTTCCAACAAGGATGCTACACCACCCACAAACATCCAACACTTCATAATTCCATGAGACATTAAATTCCTTCATTCTCAGGAATTAACTTAGCAACTCTCACAATCCTAGTTTTCCAGTTACTCAACCAACAATCCAAATCGCCTATTGCTTCGTACTTCCTACCATCGTATCCACTCCCTCACTAAAGAATAGCTATCTTGATTCATTGCACCCGACTTTCAGAACATTTACTCCTGCTGACCGAACAACCCCGATACCCTCATTGCCTACTTTATGAAACCCGATCGACGACACTTTTTCATCTTTAATAAGACATAAGTTAGTTTTCACTAACTTCCTGCAACTATCGAACACAATTTCGCTTAGCCATTTGCTAAGCAATCCAATCATAAACACATACTAAGATATACCTATAAACATCATACCACACATCCTTCACGCAAGACATAAACCATCGGTTTCTTTCCACCCTTACCCACAAATCCAAATTTTGAAAAGCGGCCAGCCAGGACAAAACTGACTAGCCTACCCTGCTCTGATACCAAATTAAAACACCCCAACCTAGAAATCTTTGCGAAGTCGTAAGAGAAATTCTAAGAAAAAAATAATTTGGAAATCTTTCATTAAGTAACATAAGTAAATACTGCAATTTTAATAATAAATCTGAGTCAATATATCATAATCGTATGAAATAAAGTTCGTAAAAAATCCCATGAAATTCCCATTACAATCCCAATATTGAATACCCCGTTCCGATGGTCTTCATCGTCCGCGCTCCGGTCCAAACAACTACTCGTCATCTGCATCACAAAAGGAGGCATGAGCATATAAAAGTACTCAGTGAGGACGCTTAATACCGCCGACTACAGTCCAATAATCAATTAATCAAATTCCCCATTCCAACCTAAGAACTTAGCAGTCCCATTCTATCAACTTAGCAATAAGTTTTCCATCATTTCTTACTTAGCCATTTTTCCTATTACTTATCTATTTTCATGCATTTAAACAAACAACCTAACATCCGGTTCTATCATTCTTTTACTTTAACATTTCCTAACATTCCGACCCTAAGGTCCATCAGCCTTTGGCCGAAGCCAACCTATGGCCGTAGCCAAACCTGCGGTCGTAGCCAAACCTGCAGACGTAGCCATACCTGCGGCCGTAACCGTACCTGCGGCCATAGCCATACTTGCGGCCGTAGACATACATGCGGCCATAGACGTACATGTGGCCGTATTTATACCTGCGGCCGAAGCCAAACCTACGACCCATCGGTCCATTACGGTCGTAGCCAAACTTGCGACCGACCAACCTGCGCCCCGAAGGTCCATAACGGCCAAAGCCAACATACACGGCCGAAACCAAAACATGATCATAACATTTTTACGGACCGAAGCCAAACGTACTTTCATTAAATTAATCATGTTATTTTAATCATATACTTTCCTTAAATTACTTCAATTCTCAATCCGTTTCTATAACATTTTCAATCTAACATTTCAATTCTTGTCGGATCAAATATAAGTATTTCACGTAAACATCTCAATTATACATAACATGAAAATATCCTATGAATGTATGGACATTCTTCGATCCTTGAGAACTATCTCGAAGAACAAACTTTTTATAAACAATTTCCACCACACATTTTTTTCCTAAGAACATTATGAACGAACTTACCATAAACGAATTCTATCCAAGAACAATTCGATCCTAAGGAATCAAACTAGGCAAAACAATCTTTATTGGACTGTCACGAATCACATCCTCACCTGAATTGATCTTAAAAGATCGAAGACTCTGAACTCAGCTGCATTTTTCCAGCGAAGGTTCCTACGGTCCTCCTTGCTCAATCCTCTCTTTCCAAACTCTCTCTCTAGAACTGTGTTCTTGCTCTGGCCTCTCTCTAGGACTTGCTTTGAGTTGTCCAAAAATAAGAGCTTGAGGTCCCTTTTATACTACCATTGGACTTTCTCACCAAGCCGAGAATTAAGTGCAGTTTCCTTAATCTGCTTGGTCAAAACTTGCCTTTAAAGGCTTGACCGATCTATAATTCTTTTCTTATATGATTCCCGCCAACCCGACATTCCTTTCGTATAATCCCGTCAATGATGACTAGTCAACTTGCCTTACTTGGAACCCGCATTCTCGAAGGACCTAACTTTCCTTAATTGGTTCCACGGTTCGTCGATACCTTGCTTATACTCCGATCATTTTATGATTATTTATCGCCATTTAGTCTTATTTAATAATACTTTGTTAGAAAGGACAATTCGATAATTAGAGAAAAATCAAGTTCTTATTCCATTCTTGACGAATACAAGTGTTCCAACACTTACAACTATTTTCTCTCTTACAAAGAAACCTCTCCTCGATCATATTCTTTAATAAATGAAAATACTTTGGGAGCGGGTCGTTACACCTCTCTCACGTCTCCATGAGGTGGCCATGCCTCTCCCACGTCTCCCTTGGCTCCTTCATTTTTTTCTCCTTTGATTCTCGATCAAAATGTCTTTCATTTGTCTCAATCGGAGTTTCCCTTGAGATTTTACGAAGAAAACAAGTAACACATGTTTTCTCATAAAAGTTCAAGTCAAACATCAAGACGATATAGGTAAACTCAACACCATCTTACCCACGACTTAGTAAATTGATCTGGTTCAGTTCGTAAGACCAATGACATAGAAAATAGACATTGGAAAAATTGACGATTTCTCAGAGAATAATCGTAAAAACGCATAAGTTATAAAATGGCATGAAACGGCCTAAAACATGACGAAGGCCTACATATGGTTCAAACAAGAAGTTACTCAACAACAGTCAGTTTCAACGAAAGATAAAAGGTAAAGAAGATAAATGTTAAATTTATAAAGATAAACATGAAGATCGAGAAAATAGGGAAAACTTCTGCGAAGAGATAAACTCAAATCAAGGGAAAAAGGGGAAAGACGCGCCAACCTTGAAAGCATATATAAAGAGACACAAGGCAAGGAGCACATGGATAATTTTTAGCTCTTAGAACTCTCTGCACTTAAAAACCTTAGGCAATATTCTCGACAAGCTTGGTTCTATGGCTGGCACTCGATTACTAGATAAACTTGCACATAGAGTTCAATCTCTTGATCCACTATTTTAAATTAACTACGTTCGGCCTAATCCTCGAAAGGGCTACGTAGGCAGCTTTCCATAAGGTTCACTCCGAAATCAACAAAACCTTTTTTGTATCTTTTTTTGTCTTTTGTTATCGAGCTGCGACTCAACTAGTTTTAAGGTTTTAGAATGCTAGAAATAGGGAACTCGCTGACATCTCTTGCGGGCAACTCTCTTACGCAGATTCGAAATAAAGATATACTTTTTTTATGAATTCGTTTTGTTGTATTTTCATATTTTATTTGGTCACTTTTTGTTGGCTCTCGCAGAGAATCCAGACGTCAAGGAAAGTAAGGTATTCTTTACTTTCCTCCGTTCATTGAAATCGACAGTGCAATTTTTGGTTCCCACAACCGCCGAAGGACATAGAAATTTCGACTTGAAAATCTCCTTCTTGGAGTTTCTCCTCCTTCATCACTTGCCAGAAATCATCATATATCAGTGCATTTAGGTGGTTTATCTGTCAAACCTCTCCTTTTCCTTTAATCGGTTTTTATTGCCTTCTCACAGTTTCACTGGTTTGAACCACTAGAGTCTCTAACTTTTCAACATGGGTACTGAGAGTTTCGAACTTGTCATTTAGGTTGGTGTATACAACATATATCTTCCCATTGAAATCCATTGTCAACTTCTGCTGTCCCTCAAGAACCAGATCAATCATACTATCTATTTTGCTTCCTTGAGTTGCTAGTGAAAAATTCTGGTAAGAAGAAGCTCCATAGTTAATGCTACTGATGTTGTTGTTGCTGTAAGATCTCTGGTGCAGTGAACTCTGGTTGTAATTATGAAAACCAGTACCACTGATATAGTTCACATCCTCTTCATCACCCTTGCCACTGGTGATATCAAAATCCTCTACATCCTATGCAAAACCCCCTACTTCTTGAGAAGCTTGTGAACACTGTCCAGCTTGACCTTAACTTCATTCATATGCTCCTTACCAAGGATAACAGCCGATATCTTCCTCTCCAAATCAATGTTCTTGGTGTTATTGCTAGATGCCAAGTTCTCAATAAGTCTCACAACCTCTTCTGGATTCCTAGTGGTGAAATTTCCATTACTAGCAGTGTTCTAGAGCCATCTATTAAACCATTGTGATGCTTATGAAGAAGGTACTTAGCAGTTGTATCTCGTTGGATCCATGGTGTGGACAGTCTCTCTAATGTGACTTGAATCTGATCCGGGAGCTCTTATATGATTATGTAGGCTCATGTGTGATTGATCCAGATCGTGAATCATCAAGGAAATTACGCATAAATTTGTTCTTGATGTCTTCCTTGGATGTAAGAGATCATGGTGGTAACTGATTAAGCCAATATGAAGCATCTCCAGCAAGTGAGTACGTGAAGAGCTTACTAGAAGATAATCCTCAGCGACTCCATTTGCTTTGGTAGCAGAAACTAGATCCTCGGACCTCTCAATATGGTCCATCGGATGCTCATATGAGTGACCATGATAAGGTGTATGCCCCCACAAGTATAAAGTATGCATGCTTCAGCTCGAAATTGTTCCTTTTAAAAGTAGGAAGACGAATAGCATAATTGTTGGCGAAGTATTGATATGGACGGTTGTATTCAACCAACGTTTTGGTGCGAGCAGCCTCAGCTAGAGGTGCTGCATCTTCTCTAGAAGATTCCTCTAGTTCATGAATTACAACCCCCTGATCATCCTGTCTATGTCTTGTTGCATTACGCAGATGACCATCTTGGTCATGCTGGACTCCATTCGCATCCCTCATTAGTATAAGAGTTTCCACCATGTTGCTTGCTCGCGGGTTAGTGTCAGTCAACGAAGGTGTACTGTTATCGATCATTGCTCGCTCACAAGTAGTATGATCGAAAGAAGATTCTTGTTGTTGATCGATTTCGTGCACCTCTCTTTTGCAGATTATGCGTTCTAACAAAGCAGGGTCTAAGAATAATAATTTTTTCCTTGTTGCTTTTGGTACTGCTAGACATGCACCTGAAAAAAAATTGTAAGTAACTAAAACAGAAAATAAAATCTAGACGAAACCTATTAATCAAGTCTAATGGGGAATCCAATGATCCGGCAACGGTGCCATATTTGATATCACTTAAATTACTCTATAAGCAACTTTGCTCTCTCAAATAAGAGATCAGTAGTAGTATTTATGGATCGACTTCACAAGAAGCGTGGACACACAATAAACTTATAAATATTAAGATTAAGCTAGCCAAGTAATTTTAAGCAGTAACCAGTAGAGATTAATCGAGAATTGGTTTGTAAACTTATGGGAATGAGTAGCTAGATCTAGGGTTTCAGGTTAGTATTGTATTATAGATGCTAAGGATGTGTGGTAAACCGTCCTAGAACGCAAAGACTAAAGTAAGATATCCAGCTATCGCTGTGAGTCTAAGCAGATGACTAAGTCTTTGGTCCTGTCGTCGATCTGCGAGTAAAGAATGTGTCAATCAATACTATGATAAAAATATAGATCGATACTACTTTAAATAAGCATTATTGTCCTAATCGATATGTGCACAAATTTAATCTACAGTTCAGCTGGGTCCCACAGGGGAGGGCTGTCACATAAAAGTCAACTTTTATTGTAACAGCCCTCCCAGTGGGACCCAGTTGGCGCTACAACGCATCAAACCTAACCCCTCCCTTGTGATACAACCTGCCCGAATTCACCCATAGGCCTCGGCTCACAAATAGGTTATTGGTGAGGTTCGAACCCAGGACCTCACCCTTTGAGAGCACTCCCACGGAGAAATTGTCACCAATTGTCCTGCAACGCCAGGTTGTATCACAAGGGAGGAGTTAGGGTCGATGCGCTGAAGCGCCAGCTGGATCTCACGGGGAGGGCTGTTACAAATAGATTCAAAGAATTCTCGATTGTTTATTCCTTGTACTGAAAATGTATCATCTGATTCATTAACTAAGATACCAAGATCCTTTCATAGGGACTATACTACATTGGTAGTTCTGTTCCGGTCTGGTTTCCCAAATCACCGTAAGTTTGAATAATATAACGACCGTTTAATGAAAAAAAAAACTAATTAAATTAAATTGTTGTATTGTAATTAAACAACAATACCATATTGTAATGAGCATACCCTAAGATAGTGTAAAAAATTTTGTCACAAAAATAGTCTCCAATAAGAAAAATGATCCAAATAGAATTTATTACATGGTATAAATATACATTTATATTCCTAGGGTTAACAATATAGAATTAGTGTTTAGAGTTATGGGGTGGGGTTTTGGAGTGCGTTTAAAAATTAAAAAATATAAAAAAAATAAAAATTTAAAAGTAAAAATGTTATTTCTGTTTTTTTAGGAGATTTATTTTGGTGATAAAAACTTAAGAAGTTATTTGAAAGAATTGTCTTATAGTAATATTAAAAGCAATATATTAAAAATGATCTTTTGTTTTAATTATAACTAGATTTTAACCCGCACGTACGTGCAAATATTTTTCTATTTTATAAATATATTAGATATTATTACAAATGTTATAAAGATATAATTTCTATTTAAGTGTTTTATATTGTGTAAATCTATAATATTATTTTTTTTATATTTCTTATTCAATATTATTAATATATAGTGATTTTTTTTTAAAACATTTTACTTTGTTATTAATTTTTATTACTTACTAATATATTTTCGAGTTACGTACAATAAAATAACCATATGAAATAATCAAATAGAGAATCTTTTTCATAATATGTTTTTTTCTTTAATTTATAAATTTTGCATATAATATATTTTAAATTTTATTTATTTATATTATATAAAAGAAACATATTTAAGATCATTTCTATTTACATTTGTGTATAAGAAAATATACTTTAACATATATCATTTTAGTATTTTACGGGATTTATTTTGTTTAAATAATATAGCCTTATTTTTTTAGTAAATTTTATACATAGTAGTATCTATCATAATATATTAGTAAATTTTATTGATACAGGATATTTTTTGGCTGTGATGATATTAAGCTTTATCTTTAAAAAATAAACCTTCAAAATATTAGATTGCTTTAATTTTTACAACATATATCAATAGTTTTTTCGTGGTGAATTTCAATTTTTTTTATTATATATGATTTTATCTTTTGTAAAAATTTCAATATTATGATTTTGAGTTTAAATATTTATTTTCAATATTTTATATTTTGTCAAGAAAACTTTGCAAAATTACACAACTATTTTTGAGTTTGGAACATTAAATGAAGTTTGAATTTTTTTTGTGACTACATCTAATCTATTATTTTATAAATAAAATATTTGAATTTTGGTACTATTTTTTAAAAAAATACTAAATAGATTTTGTTATAATTAAAATAAAAATAAATTTAAAATTAATATTTTATTTGTCATTAATATTTTAAATGAATTACTAAAATTTCATTGTTTTCTAATAACATATTTTTAAATAGTATATGAACAAAGTTTCTATATTTTATTATATTTTTGTATACAAATATTTTTAAACAATATATTGTTGAGAGTTTCAAAATAAATAAAAAAATTTAGATATATATACATATAAGCTTAATCTATGTTAATACATTTATTTGTATAAAAATAATAAATAATTTATGAATTTTAACTCATTTTAATGATGAGTGATAATTTATTTAAATGAAAAATTTAGAAATTTAATATAATTTTATCATATTTAATTCATGTACTGCTATTTTATATAATCCAGAATTTATTTATAGAATTTATAAAAAAACAGTATATAATTTTTATTTTATTGTTTTATAATAAAATCTTAGTTAACCTTGATTTATAATATTATATTACTAATTATGAAATTTATTAATGTGTTATTTTCTAAAAACAATATTTAAAATTTGAAGTAAGATTTTGTTAGATTCTTTCTCAACAAATTTTGTTATAATAAAAAAAAAATTTAGAGTTGATTTATTATTAACGTGAATAATCAAATATGTCATATTAACTAATTTTAAATTGGTCTTACTATGACTTGTTAGTAGTAGATAAAATAAGGTCCTAATTTAATAGATTAGATTAGATTTTGATCCGCGCTTTGAAAGCGCGGAATTTTTGAAACTATAAATTTGTATTTTTAATTATATATCTACATTTAAATGTTACACATCAAGCATTATATTCAGTGTTCTTGAACTAGACCCGGACATGCGGTTAAAATGACAAAACTAATGACTCTATAAGAAATCATGTTTTTTTTAACTCGTTATGTAATGAAAAAACCCCGCTAAAACCTGAGACCCGGCTACCGGTAGAACCTATGGATGATCCATTATGTAATACAATTATACTTAGATTTGCATATTTAAAGTTTCTAATTTATCAATGTTTGGATAATGGTGGATATATTATGAATGTGATGCTCTAATTATACAAAAGTTAGTCATACAAATTTTTAGTCAAACTAATTTATCATTTTGTTGTAAGCGTAATGAATATATATTTGAGAGAATGCATACTAAAATATAAATAGATTTTCATATATGGTTATTAAAAATTAATGATTTGAGTTTGAAATAAATATAATTCCTCATTTATTTATTTAGTTTACTTTTATTGTTCACATGTTATTAGAATTTTTTCGATGTTTTGTTGTTGGTTCATTTTAAATTTTATTTTAATTTCATTATTCATATTAGATATTTAATTTTTTTTTATTTTTCCTTGTTATATATTTTTATTATATATCTGATAATAATATTTAGTATTTGATTTTGACCTGCACTTTAAAGCGCGAGTTGTATTTTTATACAAAAACTTATTTACTCGAAATTAGATATCTTTTATGTGTGTGTCTTTTTTATAAAAAGTATATATAATAAAATTAAAATTTACATGAATATAACTTTATGAAAATAAGATAATGCATTCATATAACCTGCCTCGTATCAATTTTATTTTTATTTTATAACTTTAATTTCTAATACATTTTTGTAATTTTTATAATGGTAAAAAGTTATTTTGTTATTATATTTATTTGTCAGAAATATTATACCGATTAAATATTGTGATTTTACTCATCCCATATTTGATAAATATATTAAATTATTTTTATATTTTAACTTAAATATGTATATTAACTTATGAAATTATTTATTAGCTTAGATATCATATTTTGATATCTTTTGAATAAGTTGAAGTATGTTATATTCTGTTATTTTATAATTTATAAAATATTTGATAAATAAATTAATTTACTTTATATTTATTAACTGATGTATTAATTTAATTATAAATATTAATTATGTTTATATAAATATTGCAGATATTTTATTTTTTAATATATAAATGAAAAATGAATTATTATTCGTTTATAATTATAATTAATATTAATTATGAATTTTATTATATAAAATTAAATATTAAAAAGAAATGTATATTTACATTATAAATAAAAGATATTCATAGATATTACTAAAATCTAATCTTAGAAAAAGATACTCAAGAATATCTTTTTTGATATTTTGTTTGAAAATATTAAAATAATTGATTAGATATAATGTATATTTATTAATAACTAAGTTAGTTGTATGGGAATAAATAGGAAATTAAATAAATTTAATGGACCAACATAGACTACTTGTAAGTAGATAAATATTGCTTCTGTTTTAATGTGATGCTCTAATTATACAAAAGTTAGTCATACAAATTTGGGGGATTTGCTAAAAACAACCTAAAATTTCAATCTAAACCTAAAAGTGTACCCCAATTTCAATCAAATGCAAAACCAACCTACAAGGGTGATAAAAGTACTATTTAACCCTTATGACCAAACAAAAAACAGAAGTGTATTTTACGTTTCTATCCTTTGTTAGTTTACACGTAACATAAAGAAGTCTACATAAATATAGACCTCGTACGAAGTCTATTCACTCAGTAGACTTGTTATGTAGTCTACATCATAATTTTATCTAATAATTTAATTTTAAAAATGTATAAAAATAAGTGTTGTAATATTTTTAACTAATCATTATTATAATGGATAATATGAAGTAAAAAATTAAAATTTTATATAATTAAACACTTTTAAGGAACATTTAGGGTTTGAGATTTTTGGTTAAGGGGTTCGTAGACATATTATAAAGTCTACATATATGTAGACTTTTTTTCAGTCTACACACAGTTTAACCTAACCGGATTTAACCAATATAATTTGATGATCAAATAAAACATTTACGGTTTGAGATTTGTGGTTAAGGGGTTCGTAGACATATTATAAAGTCTACATATATGTAGACCTTTTTGTCAGTCTACACACAATTTAACCTAACCGGATTTAACCAATATAATTTGATGATCAAATAAAACATTTACGGTTTGAGATTTGTGGTTAAGGGGTTCGTAGACATATTATAAAGTCTACATATATGTAGACCTTTTTTCAGTCTACACACAATTTAACCTAACCGAATTTAACCAATATAATTTGATGATCAAATAAAACATTTACGGTTTGAGATTTGTGGTTAAGGGGTTCGTAGACATATTACAAAGTCTACATATATGTAGACCTTTTTTTCAGTCTACACACAATTTAACCTAGTATATAAATATGATTTCTCAAGCTTTTCAGGTAAAAAAAAACTAATCTTCACTGTATCTCTCTCTAGGCGATTTCCGGCGAGATTTCCGGCGAACTCAATCCACGCAGTTTCCCATCCGCTTCGTCTCTGTCTCCTCCATTTGCTCTGGTAAGTTAAATGTCTTTTTTTACCTCTTTGTTGATAAAAAGTGACCACCTTTACCTTTTTCTCTTTTCAGATCTGAGTCGGTGACTTCTAAGGAACAGTGCTTCTCGTCTAAATCTCTGTTTCCGGTCAGTATCATGGCTTCTACTTCATCTCTCTGTTCTAACCAGCAAGGGACTGTGCTTCATCTTTCCAACGTACGTCTCTGTGTCATCTCTATCTCTTGTTTAACTAATAACCTAACAAGCTCATCTTTGTTTACTAACCTTTTAGTTTCTTTTGATTCAGATCTGAGTCGGTCAGTCTTAGATCCATTTCTCTAACGAGCATTGCATCCTCTCTAATCCATTTCTTTGCTTCTGGTGAGTCTCCTTCATTTTGAAGTGTAGTATGAAGTTTCGAATTTGTAGACTGAAATTTTGAATTTGTAGACTGATATTTTGAATTTGTAGACTGATATTTTGAATTTTGTAAACTAATATTTTGAATTTGTAGACTTCTCATGTAAACTGATATTTTGAATTTGTAGTACACTGATGTTTGAATTTATAGGCTTCTCGTGTAGGCTTTATTTTAAATTGTAGACTTCTCGTGTAGAATGCACTTATATAATTCTTTGTTTGTGTCTTCTTGGTGCATGTTACAAAATGGATAAACCTGATTTCCTATCGAGGTTGTATACTCTAGGGAGGAGCTCAAGAACTGTGAGTAACAGACAGTTGTATCAGACTTTTGTACCAGACATATGGTTGTAACAAACTTATGTAATTTGCTTGCTGCAGACTGAAGTATTAGTCTTCTTTTACAGAAGACTTTTATAGAAGTCTGGTACTTGACTATATATCAAAATATCATCATTTGTATCAGTATAGTACTCTTCTTTCAGAGATTTTAATTCATTTTCGACCAAAATTACAATTCCAATACAATCCAGAGATTTACATATTAGTCTTTCTTTATAAGAGACTTAAAAAGAAGTCTACTTTTTGTTCAAGAAGACTATCATGTTGGTCTGCACGACAGAAAGTAACATTAGAACTCAAAGTAATAGAAAAATTAAGACCTACGATTTCAACAAAAGTTCATCAAATAAGACAACATCCAAAGCGACAATACAGCTGATAAGTTAAATACATAAGACATAAGACAACATCCAAAGCAATAAGACACCATCCAAAGCAATAATACAATTGATCAATTCAACACATAAGAGATAATACATAAGACAACATCTAAAGCAGTAAGACAACACTGGTTTAACTTGGACAGTTTGGATGTGACCTGGTTGTTTGCACTGTGACAATTAATGTAGACTTACTAATATGTCTACAATTGTTTCCTAGCAATATATCAAAATCAAAAGTATTATACTTTCATAATTACAACAGTTTTTCTATCCAAAATCACTCAAACCCATTAGGATTAACTATTACACACTTTCAAACGAAAAAATTGTGAAAATATTTAATGCATAGTACACAAATTAACTTTTAATGTAAATTTCGAAATAGACTCCATGTTCAGTCTACAACGCTGTAGACTTTCTTTTCAGTTTACATCCGTAGACGGTCAGATAGGTCTACTTTTTGGGTTAGTTTTTGCAATTGACCATTTTACGGGTTACTTTTTATAGTTGAAAAAAATTGTGATTTTATTTAAGCAGACTTCGTTTTCAGTCTACAACTTCAAAAAGGTTAGTTTTCGCTATTGACCAGAATTTTCCAAGATTTGACTTTCAGAGGTAGACTAAATATACAATCTACATGTTTTAATTTTTTTGAATGAGGTTAGTTTTGCAATTGACTATGTTTGATTTTTTAGGGGGTAGACTGAAATTAACGTCTACAGATTTGTAGACTTCGAAAGAAGTCTACTCTCAAATCCGACGAGTCAGTTTTGCATTTGACCAAAATAAAAAAATAGACTTCACTGGTAGTCTACATTTTTTTTTTTCGGGAAGAGAAGACTGCATATGAAGTCTACATATTTTAAAAAAAAAATTATTTTTAAAAAGTTTTAGTCAAACACAAAACTAACCTTTTCAACGCAGTCAAAATTTTGGTCAAATGCAAAACTGACCTCTTCGTAGACTTATGTTGAAGTCTACGCTTCGTAGACTTATGTTGAAGTCTACTTATGAAAAGTCAAAAGTTCATTCAAATGCAAAACTAACATCTTTTGCGTAGTCGTCTTTGTAGGTCTACGTACTTTTTTGTTTTTATTGTCAAAGGTTAAGATGTAGACTGTCGGGGAAGGCTACGTTACAAAAAAAATCCGTTTAGTCAATTGCAAAACTGACCTGTGCGTTGACAAATAGACTGCATTGTATGTCTACATAAGGGCGTAGACATATAAAACAGTCTACTATCGCGACACAGATCTGAGAAACGACTTAAACCATGAAAATAGTTACCTTTTTGCAGTGTGAAGCTCGTTTCCAGCCTTTTCAACCGTTCAAACTCCAATATTGACCAAAATTAAACATTTTTAACGATTCACAAGTGAAAACACGAAATTATGAAGTTTATGATTATGAAAAGAGAGATTTTTAGATGAAAATGTAGAGAAAATGAGAGGAAATGAAGATTTGCTTGTTTAGAATGAGAAAAAAGTGGTTGAAAATTCAATTCTAAAGCTTTAAGAGATCAAAAATGGTGGTTGAAAATATTGATGATGATGGCATAGTTGTAATTAAGAAGAAATGTTTAGGGTGTATTTGGTTTTTTGTATTTTTCGAAATTAATAAATAAATAAATAATAATGGTAAATTTGTAAATAATTCAAAAACTTATGGGTATTATGGAAAATTCAATGATGAATAGTAACTAAAAAAAAAGTTGGTTTTGCATTTGACTTGAATTTTTAGGTTGTTTTTAAAAAAACCCCTACAAATTTTTAGTCAAACTAATTTATCATTTTGTTGTAAGCGTAATGGATTCATATTTGAGAGAATGCATACTAAAATAGAAATAGATTTTCGTATATGATTATTAAATATTAGTGATTTGAGTTTGAAATAAATATAATTGCTCATTTATTTATTTAGTTTATTTTTATTGTTCACATGTTATTAGAAGTTTTTCGATGTTTTTTTTTGTTTATTTTAAATTTTTGTTTAATTTCATTATTCATATTAGATACTTTAATATTTTTTAATTTTCCTTGTTATATATTTTTATTATATATCTGATAATAATATTTATTATTTGATTTTGACCCGCACTTTAATGCGCGAGTTGTATTTTTATTCAAAAATTTATTTACTGGAAATTAGATATCCTTTATGTGTGTATCTTTTTTATAAAAACATTTGTTTCTAAAGTATATATAATAAGATTAAAATTTACATGAATATAACTTTATGAAAATAAGATAATTCATTTATATAACCTGCCTCGTATCAATTTTATTTTTATTTTAGAACTTTAATTTCTAGGGGAAATTGCTAAAAATGACTCAAAACTTGATTTCAAATGCAAAAGTGTACCCCAAATTCAATCAAATGCAAAAGTAACCCAAAAGGCTAGTGAAAATACAATAAACTCCTTGTGAACAAACAAAAAAACTGTATTCAATTTTACCAAAATAACATTTTCGCGTTAGAAGACTTCTCTAGAAGTCTTCTCTAAGAAGTCTTTCGTACGTCTTCCGTGAGTCGTCCAGTAGTCTTCCGAAAGTCTTCTCTGAGAAGACTTCCATGTACGTATTCTCCGGAAGACTTCTCTAGAAATCTTCTCAAACAATAAATCCTAAAAATAATTTATAAAATTCATAAACAATATTTATATAGAGGAAAAATAGAAATCATGTAACCACAAACATTTGTAAATAATGTAAATTTATATCAACTAAAATTGAATTTTTTTCAACCTAGATGAATTAATGTAGAATGAGTCATGGTATTCATTGGTTTAGGGTTTAGTAACATATGTGATAGTCTTGTAGGTAGTTTTAGGCGTAGATTTTGAAATATATCTTCTTAATTTTTTTTTTGAATTTGACAAATATGGATCCTCTAATAAGATGATTTTAAACACTTTCTAAGTTTATTTTATGATTAAGGAAGTGTTTTTGGTTAGTTAATTGATTTAGGGTCTCGGAAGACTTCCCGGGATGTCTTCTAACATATAATGCAGTAGAAGACTTCAAGGAAGACTTCACGGAAGACTCTACAATTTTACCGCTTGAATTTCAGTGAAAATTCAAATTCCCGCCTAATGGCGAAGTCTTCCGGAAGTCTTCCGGACGTCTTCCGTGAAGTCGTCCAGTAGTCTTCCGAAAGTCTTCTCTGAGAAGACTTCCATGTACGTATTCTCCAGAAGACTTCTGTGGAAGTCTTCTCAAACAATAAATCCTAAAAATAATTTATAAAATTCATAAAAAATATTTATATAGAGGAAAAATAGAAATCATGTAACCACAAACATTTGTAGATAATGTAAATTTATATCAACTAAAATTGAATTGTTTTCAACCTAGATGAATTAATGTAGAATGAGTCATGGTATTCATTGGTTTAGGGTTTAGTAACATATGTGATAGTATTGTAGGTAGTTTTAGGCGTAGATTTTGAAATCTATCTTCTTAACTTCTTTTTTTTTTTTGAATTTGACGAATATGTGTTAGTGATCCTCTAATAAGATGATTTTAAACACTTTCTAAGTTTATCTTATGTTTAAAGAAGTGTTTTTTGGTTAGTTAATTGATTTAGAGTTTCGGAAGACTTCCAGAAGACTTCCCGGGATGTCTTCTAACATATAATGCAGTAGAAGACTTCAAGGAAGACTTCACAGAAGACTCCGAGAAGACTTCTCAAGAAGTCTTCCAAACCAAACTCGAACTTAATTTACCTTCAATTTGAAATTAACTGGAAAAAACCAAAATATATTTAACCTAACCTGATAATTTACCGTACATATAAATAGTAGTTTTTCACTGTTTTTTTTTCACTTTACGGTGTTTCAGAAGAAAAAAAAAGTTGGTGAAAACCCTAGCCTCCTCTTCTAAGGCGATTACTGTGATGATTTCCGATAAATCTCTTCCGAGTACCGGTTCCTCTTTATTTCAAATCTGAAACCGTTCGTTCGTTTCTCCCCTTGACTTCTTCCTCTATTTATTTCCTTTCCGACCTCAAGTTGACCCATTTGTCCGTAAGTCTCCCGAAAGTCTGCCGTAAATCTTCATGGAAATCACCCGTAAGTTTTCATGGAAGTCATCCGTAAGTGTTCATGGTAGTCATCCGTAAGACTTCATGGAAGTCATCCGGAAGACTTCATGGAAGTCATCCGAAAGACTTCATGGAAGTCATCCGGAAGACTTAAGGGAAGCCATCCGAAGTTTTTCGTAAGTCTTCCATGAAGTCTTCCGTAAGTCTTCCATGAATTCTTCTGGATGACTTCCATGAAGTCTTCCGTAAGTATTCCGTAAGTCTTCGGTAACTCTTCCGAAGTCTTCCGAAGTCTTCCGAAGTCTTCCGGAGTCTTCCAAAGTCTTCATAGTATGTATGTTAGTATAGAACTCTTGGTGTGTTTGTTTTATGTTTGAGATGTTGTTTTATCATTGTTTGCAGGCTATACAATGGAATTAACAGTACTCCCGAAGAGGTTGTTCACCCTAGGGGAAGAGCCGATTCCAATGAAGAGCATTGGATATCATACTTACAGAAGATTAGTTCTCACTATTTGGAAAATTTGGACGTGTATGACCCGGTTGTCTGCAGTTTGAGCAGCTATAATCCTTGTGTAGCTTCCACGGTTTGTGTCCTCTCATCCTAGATAGCTCCAACCAAGATTGCCATCTTGATTTCTTTTGTCGCCCTGGACCACACTTTACATCTGGAGGAAAACAAGTCTGAGACTCAACTTCTCCACCACAAGGATATATATTATGTGAGTATCCTGCATACAAATATTCCTTCGAGTATAGGGGGCACACAAGTGTTGCAATATGCCGATTAGCAAAGGTTCCAGCTGCTATAGCATGCGAGCAAGGTATTTTCTCGATTCCATAGACACCACATTCACACTTACTATGTTCCAAATTGACAACACAGTCACATTTGCCACCTGACACAAAGAATCGACTTCTATCAATTGGTTGGACAGTCATCTTATCCGCTAACTCCTCACGAATCGCCAATAAGTATTCAACTCCCCGACTATGTTCAGTTGTGAGATTGAGAGCATCTTCTCGGCTTTTCAAATACCACCTTCCCAACTTTTCCCTTATAAACTCCAAAAGAAACACTATGGGAAATCCGCTTGCTCTCTTGAGAGCGGAGTTAATAGATTCAGCTATGTTGCTTGTTTTTATATTGTACCTTTCTCCATGACAATGAACCCGTGACCATAGTCTCACGTCCGCTTCCTCCAAATATGTTGCCAGTGCCGGGTTAGCATTCTAGATCTCCTCCATGTAGAGGTTAAAGTCGAAGAGTGTATGAGCATAAGCAGCGCCTTTAACCAAGTACAATAGATGCTTCCCTTTATACTTTTGGACAATGTTCTGTTGTAGTGATAATAACATATTCTTCGGGCTGCCCAAGGGAACACCTTTTCACACGCACTTTTAATGGCTCTATGCCGATCGGAGACTATCATCAAAGCATGCTGATCAGATACACAACTCCTCAGTTGTGTGAAAAACCATTCCCAAGCATCATCATCTTCTATATCTACGATTCCAAAAGCCAATGGAAATATCTGAAAATTACCATCTTGTGCAGCTGCAACTAACATAACACCAAAAGCCAATGGCATCATTTACATTCCTCATCCTGCCTCGGCTTGATACACAAAGACGTACAACATGTGTTTTACTTATCTTGATCAAGTTCTGAACTTGTCTATCACTTGTAACATGAAAAGGAAGAGTATCAGGAGCTATTTGTTGCATTATTGCGTCTGGTAACAAGTAAGTTAAATCCACAACCTCAGCGTTCTTATCCAGGTTAAAATCTTTTACAGCCATTTCAACAAGTTCATCATATGTAGAACCATCACTCAAAAAGAATATTCTCGCTCCTTTGACATTATCAACCACAAAATCCCAAGAATTATCTTTCATCAACCATTCTCCGTAAACAACAGGTAACTGAAGCATCATCTGAAAAAATCAAATTAAAACACATTAGCAAACACACAACATCATATTAAAAAAAAACTGAGAAGACTTACAGAAGACTTACCGTAAGTCTTCTCACGAAAGACTTCTTAAGAAGTCTTCTACGTTTAGCTAAGAACATTAATAAACATAAAAACTTTGTAACCTCATAATTATCATCATTTTAGTTATGAATTTCACTCAGGAGCCCTAATAAACATTAATTAACAAGAAAATATTAAAAAGTCGTTTTGAGTTTTGAGAAAATTGAAGTTTAATAAAGATTGATGTAGAAGACTTCTTAAGAAGTCTACCCTGAAGAAAACTTCTAAAGAAGTCATCCCCAGATAAGACTTCTAAAGAAGTCTTCCGTTTAGGTCACTTTTGCAATTGTAAATTTACGAAGGAAGACTTCTCTAGAAGTCTACTCTGTAGAAGACATATTGAGAAATCTTCCTTTGTAAATATTGGCTTACTTTTGATTTTGAAAAATTCTCGAAATTCCAGAGAAGACTTCCCTAGAAGTCTTCTCGGATAAATAGGTTGGTTTTGCAATTGACCGATCGTTGTCAGAAATTTGACTTCTGTAGAAGACTTCTCTAGAAGTCTTCCGGGGAAGTCTTCTTTTTTATAACACGAAGTCTTCTCAGCGTCGCCAGAAGTCTGCCTGGGTTACTTTTGCAATTGAGAATTAATAGCAAAACATTAAATATTATTGAGAAGACTTCTCTAGAAGTCTTCCGACGGAAGACCTCTTAAGAAGCCTTCTTTCGCTACCAAATTTTTGACCAGAAACCCGAATAAAACTTGAGAAGACGTCTAGAGAAGTCTTCCGCTGGAAGACTTCTCATTAATATATAATGTTTTGCTATTAATTCTCAATTGCAAAAGTAATCCAGACAGACTTCTGGCGACGCTGAGAAGACTTCATGTTATAAAAAAGAAGACTTCTAGAGAATTCTTCTACAGAAGTCAAATTTCTGACAAATTTCGGTCAATTGCAAAACCAACCTGTTTATCCGAGAAGACTGCTAGGGAAGTCTTCTCGGTTTTGCTTGTTTTTTTTGTAATCAAAGGAAAGTTAGAAGACTGTTGGGGAAGTCTTCTAGTCAAAACACGCAAAAGGTCAATTGCAAAACTAACCTATGCATTGACCAAAAGACTTCTCTAGAAGTCTTCTTCGCGAACAGATCTGAAAAACAATATCGATTTCATACCTTGGACCGTTAGATGACTTGCTTAGGCTTCTCCAAGCACACAGAACTTCAATACTCAAGCTACCAATCCGTTACTCTATGAACATTACAAAGTTTGGAATAAAAATCTTGGGCTTTTTGAATGATTTTTTAAGGAAAGTGAAAGACATGTGGTTTGAATGCACAACAAATGAGATAGTAAGGGAAAAATTCGTTTTTTTGTCATTAAGACCTTCAAATTGGTTGTTCATGGTAGTTGGAAGATTGATGGCAATGACAATATTGTAAATATTTGGTGAAGATAAGGATGATAGAGTAAAAGACTTATTAAAAAAAAAAGTAATAGCATTTTTGTGAATAACTCGTAAATTTAGGGTGAATAAGGCAAATAAAAGTTTCAAAAAAATGGTGAGTTAGTTTTGCATTTGAGTTAAAATTTTGAGTCACTTTTGCAAAACACCCTAATTTCTAATACAATTTTTTAATTTTTATAATTGTAAAAAGTTATTTTGTTATTATATTTATTTTTCAGAAATATTATACCGATTAAATATTGTCATTTTACTCATCCCATATTTGATAAATATATTAAATTATTTTTTATATTTTAATTTAAATATGTATATTAACTAATGAAATTATTTGTTAGCTTAGATATCATATTTTGTTTTTTTTTGAATAAGCTGAAGTATATTATATCTGTTATTTTATAATTTATAAAATAATTGATAAATAAATTAATTTACTTTATATTTATTAACTGATGTATTAATTTAATTATAAATATAAATTATGTATATAAATTATGTACATATAAATATTGTAGATATTTTTTTTATTATATAAATGAAAAATGAATTATTATTCGTTTATAATTATAGTTAATATTAATTATGAATTTTATTATTTAAAATTAAATATTAAAAAGAAATGTATATTTATATTTTAAATAAAAAATATTCACAGATATTATTAAAATCTAATATTAGGAAAAAATACTCAAGAATATCATTTTGGATATCTTGTTTTGAAAATATTAAAATAATTAATTAGATATAATGTATATTTATTAATAGGGATAATTTGAAAATTACCCTATTAATAGTTTGAAATTTGAAAATTACACCTTCTATTTTTTTTTTTTGAAAACTACACTTTTTTCAATATGAATTGACATTTTTTTCCAGATTAGATATTTTAATAATTAAAATATAAATTCGAAAATTAATAAAAATATTATAATTACTAATGTTTAAGATAAATATGTGTGTTAAGATATTATGAAACAAACATATCATAGGGCAATATTATAAATTCAGCAAATGATATAGGCATATAGCTGAATAATGTATATATTTAAACAAAATTTAAAGCAAATAATCAAAGGCTTTAATCGACTTTTTTGTTAGATTTTTTTAATTAATCATTGGTCGTATTAACACTAAAATTCCAAATTCCATTCTCTGTATATGTATTTTTATTTGTAAGATTTTGATCAAAATACTAGAATATGACCACCGGCATAACTTTGAAGAGAAATAGTAATACTGATGGCAAGATAAAATGGTTAGAAAAAAACTGAAATTCATAAACGATCGTCAAAGAAATAAATAATATAAAAAACAAACTCACTAAAATAAACATACATAACACAATAATTAGTATTCATATAGTAGTTGTTAGAGTTTGCTTTGTAGGTCTAAGTTAGGACTTAGGAATTGGATCTCCTACTTTAAATTTTAATTATGGATGATGACCTTTAAACACGTGCAAAAGAAACCTTGAATGTGTATAGACATTCATAAATAAATTAACCTCTGAATGAGATAAGAGGAAGAATTTGTGAAAGTAGAGAAAAAAAATTCTCAAAAATGGAGCATACTGAAAAAAAGAAAACGTCATTTCGAATGTTTTCTTATTTTTTAAAGAGTTAAAGATATATAAAAAATAATACTGTTTAGATACTCTAAATATTTCTTCAAAGAAAACAAAATCTAGTTTTTATTAAAGTCGCTATTTTGAAAATAAAATAAAAATATGATGATAAATTATTTAGAAATACTTTGGGCAATTTGGTAAATTTATATATACTAAAGGTTATTTTTCAAAAAAAACTTAAATGATGGTGTAGTTTTCAAATTAAAATCTTACTAAAGTGCATTTCTCCAAATTTTCCCTTATTAATAACTAAGTTAGTTGTATGAGAATAAATAGGAAATTAAATAAATTTAATGGTTAAACATAGACTATTTGTAAGTAGATAAATATTGTTTCTGTTTTAATAGTATTGATGATTCTCATTAATATCGACATAAATACTTTAGAAATAAAATGATTTTTAAAAAAAATCTCCTAGTTTAATACTATAGAAATGAGTGCTAAAAACTCCATACAGCTTAAAAACCAAGTTTCAAAAAATAAAAAATAAACTTAAAAACCATTTGAGTCAAAAAATAACAACCACGAAATATTCAACATAAATTCAGGGACATGAGCTTTAATATTATGTCTTCTCTCGCGTTATCTTGATTCTTCCCTAAACCTATACGGCTGCTTCACCCAGATTTCCTCATCTTTTAACAGAGAAAAAAAGAAAGAAAAAAAAACCCTAATTCTAATCTCCCACAAAGTACCAATCGCTTTATGATTTTTCATCTCGATCCCTAACTTTTAATTCATCGAATCCTCGACTAAGAGATCTCTTTCCATTTGTTTATCCGTCGAGACTTATCGGTTTTGTCCGAAGAAGCTTGTTTGTTATTTGCTGTTGGTTTTATCTGAATCGAAAAGTAAGATGGCTGGAGGTGGAAACAAGAGAGACGAAGGATCGATTACGATCCAGAGCACCAATTTGTTTGCAGCTTTGGACACTCGCAAGAAGAAGAAGAAGAGTGGTAAGAGCAAAGGGTCCTCAAAGAGCAAAGAGACACAGAAGGAGCCTGAGCCACAGGTTTTCTGGGCACCTACGCCTTTGAAAGTCAAGTCTTGGGCTGATATCGATGATGACGATGATGATGATGACTATTACGCTACCACTGCTCCTCTTCCGTCTGGTTGGTCCACTTCTGAGCCAAAAGACACTCTTGTTGAGGTCAGATAATCAAACTAATATATGTTTCTTTGTTGTTGTGTCTTATTTTGCCTGAGATTTCACTCTGGTTCCTGAATTGTTTGTTTATTACAAACGTAACAGTTCTATTATATATATTTGAGTTTTTTTTAATTTGTTCAGTCTAACTTGCTTTTAGTGTTGGGGTCCAGATTGCATGTATGTTTTTCATGGTTACTGATTGGATTATGTTGTATTGATTGTCAGGAAAGTGAAAGTGAGGAAGATATTCTTGATGAGGATGTGTGGATGAAGAGAACGAACATGAAACAGAGGTACAAGTTCATCCGGAACCAGAGCCTGAGGTGAAGAAAGCTCCTGAAGTGCCTGCACCTCCTCCTAAAGAGGCAGAGAGGCAACTTTCCAAGAAAGAGAGGAAAAAGAAGGAACTTGCTGAGCTTGAGGCTTTGTTGGCAGATTTTGGAGTTGCCCCTAAGGAGGGTAATGGTCAACAAGACTCTAAAGGTACTCTTTTGTTTTTATTCTGGTAGTTTTAGTAATACTCTCAAGGCATTATTATTTGCAGAGCCAATACAACTGTTTGTTGTGACACAATTGTACACTACCGTATTGCCTCATTGCCATTTTTAATGTTCACTGCTGAGGAAAATCAAGCTGGTTTGATGTTTATAGCTTTTTGCTAATATAAATACCTTGTACTTGTTCATTCACAGTGGCTAAAGAAGAAAAGAAAGAAGAGGTCAATGGAGAGGGAGAGAATAAAGTGAACGCAGCAGGTGGGGAGTCAAAGGCATCAAAGAAGAAGAAAAAGAAGGATAAACAGAAGGACGTAAAAGAATCTCAAGAACAAGCTAACCATGAAGCTGCTGGTTCTGAACCGACTGAGGAAGAATCTGCAATTGATGTCAAAGAAAGGCTAAAAAAGATTGCATCCATGAAGAAGAAGAAATCAAGCAAAGAGATGGATGCAGGAGCGAAAACTGCTGCGCAGGAGGCAGCTGCAAGACGTGCAAAGCTGGCGGCTGCAAAGAAGAAGGAGAAGAACCACTATAACCAACAGCCTGTGCGGTAAGACCTGGATCACCACCATTGAAGGTTTTTGATGGACGTACGAATATGGGCATCTATTTGGCCGTATTTTGTTCATATGGGTCTTCTCTGCTTTAATAAATCTTTTGAAGGTTTCTGGTTTTAGAGTTAAAACGCACATTGAATCCTTTTTTCTAGTCTTATTATGATGAACAGTCTAAAGACAAAAACTTGAAAACTTCGTTTCTTTCTGTGAACATTGTCCTTTTTAATCTCAGACCTTTTTAGGTGCGATGATTTTATGGTTTGATGGTTGCTTTATCTTTTATCTCGTTTATTTGGTTAAATGTTCCAGTCCTTCTTTCCAAAGTAAATGGGAACACGTTAGATTTGTTTGATGTCTACATGAGATTGAGATCTTACATTGGGGCTCATTGATTAATGATATAAGAACGGGGTCATCCATTAACCATTTCTTATATTTAGTACTCATGGAGAAATCTCTTACGGGGATAACCAGCTCCTTCAATATGATGAGCATGTTTTGAGAGCCTATTAAATAAAGATGTGCTACACTGGACGAGGACCAGTCGATCTAAAAGTTATTTCGTAAGATCATGTTGAGATTAACGTGAAAAAATAAAGAGGATGAAAAGAATGGAAGCTGTTGGTTGAGCCAACCATATGCAGCCCCCCTTTATCGAGCTCATAATTTGTTAGAATTGACCAATCTTTCAAAACTCTCTTTCACCTTTTGTTCCTTCTCTAGCAATAAAGTGAAACGATTAAGTTTGTTGAATCCTCAAACATTCCATAAAAATTTCGACATATTTAATGTTTTCTTGATCTTCTTTTACTTAGCACACTAGGAGTTTGTACATTCAATGTTTTCTGATTTTGTGATGCATACCCATGATATGTTGCTTGTGGGGATCCTCCATTAAAGTTTTTTCTTTTATCTTTATTACCGCTCCATACTAGACAACAAGAGAGTCTCACCAGCATCTCGTCTTTTTAATCTTGTAAAATAAATAAAAAATATAAAGGATTATTCCCGTTTTTACCTTTCGACTCTTTCTCTCCCAAAATACTATACCAATTTTTTTTCCATAGAATATCTTTGATAGAATTAGGGGTAATTGTTATCCAACATTAAGAACATAAAAAAATAGAATATCTTTGATTTATATTATTAGTCATGTTCTAAAATACGGTCTAGGCATCCGTTTAGGCGGTGTTTAAGCGTTATAAGGTAGTTGACCGCACTGTCTTCAAGTTATATAACAGTTTATGAATTCATATAATTCGGATGCGTAATAGCGTTTAGACGAATATTATGCGGTCTATGCGGACGTCTAAACAGATTTGAAGCATTAATTTTCAAAGAATAACTATTAATATTATTATATATTTTGTTAATGCTATTATATATATTACTTTTACTTCTTTCATGTATTTATATGATTGTAGATATTAGATTAATTGTTTGCAAAATCATATTAAATTCATCAGATTAAAATGTTTTAAAATTTTATAATTTGAAACTATTTATATATGTAAAACTATATATTTATTACATACAAATTTCATTAAAAATATATTTATGTTCAGTTTTCTAAAACTAATGTATATATATTAAGCTCATATTTATAGTTTATGTAAAATTGTATATCCGTATATGTCTCATTTAAGCCCATGTGTAAGGCTAGACGCTATACGTTAATCTGCCGCGTAATGAGCGCTTAGTGCATTTTAGAATACTGATCATTAGAATCATTATCGTTTCTGTAACATCTTCATACTAAATAAATTTTGTTCTTTCTCATTTGCAGGTCGTGAACTTCATGCTTCTATTAATAAAGTTGTATGTTCTCTATTTCATCTTCTCTTCTCAGACTCACCTTCTTTCCTCTTCCAGCCTCTATAAATTCTTTTATGAGTGTTCCCTTTTAGAAAATATTGAGCATTGTGGTAGAAACCATGAAATCGAATATAAAAACCTCTGCATCTATTCCAAATTTCAGTTTAAATGGATAAGATTGTGGAAGTGGTTTTGGCATATTGGCTTCCACTATAACCACTGTTTCATCAAAGTTTGAATACAACTTTGTGTTTGGATGAAATCTAATAGGTTTGCCTACACCACGTACAAAGAAACTAAGTCAATCTTTGAGTACATTTCCTGAGGACATTTTTTTTAAAATTGCACACATCTAAATTATCTTTACCTTTGTTTTGTCTTCCTCCAGTCATGTTACAAGTTTTAACTACCATCGGAATGTTTGAGATATTTAACAAGTTTTGTCTACGAATCATAACTTATATCTTCGGATAATTGATCATTAATTTGACTGTATTCTCATTCACCACATAAACTTAAATTTGAATTGATTTATCCCTTAGACCCCATATCTTGTTGACGATTACATGTTCTTTTGCTATATGTGGAGCATGTGCTAGGAATCTTCCTTAGATAAATTCTTTTACAATGATTTTAAATTCTAAATTCTAAATCAGATCATCCATATTTGGATGATACTATTTTCATCGATCATGACGTATGAAATTGAGTGTTTTGATAGACAAAAATATTGTTTTTTATGCTTTAATCTAGTTTTGGTTCTTAGTTTCATGTGTCAACCTCTCTTGTATTACTTCCTCTGCTAAAAGAGCGAAATCATGTTTCTTTTCGCACCGCAATGGACCATAGAATCTTCTTTGTGGCTGAAACCTTCCCCAGACCCTAATCACTTTAGAAATTGCCCTTCCTGATTTTTTTGGAGCTGAATCTTTTTCCGTCTCTTTGTGTAACTGAAAAGAAGTTGAGTATTGATGAACATGATTAGCTTCGGAATGGGAAACTATCAAAAGAAGCAAACCTCATATCTCTACTAATTTTTGTCTCATCCTATATACTCCCTCCGTTTTTATGTTTATATGAATTCACACATATTAAAATTTTTATTTTTCTTAAAACTAACATTAAAATATAGTTTTTAATTATAAATGTAAATATTAAAATTTAATTAGTTACACAAGTTTGATAAAGATAAAGTTATCTAAATATATAAAAACATTATTTATTATAAAATAATAAAAATTATTTAAAATATCATTTATACTAAAATGGAGGGAATAGTACATTACTTAATTGATTTATGTAGATATTACTTTTCTTCCTTATGACTATGCATTTTTGGTCCTTTAATCCTCTCTTACTTGATCGTATACTGCATGATAGCTAAACATCCCTTAAATTGTTTGTCTTTTCGTTATTTTTCGGTGTCTAGTCGTTTTGTGATTGGCATATCGTCACTTGGTCTTGTAACACTTCGGTTTGTGATATATGAAAAATATTTTTAAAAAATTGATTTGATTATCTATATCACCAAATGTATTTACCTTTTTGGATCTATATTCAGAAAGAACTCCAGAGTTAAATATCTATGAGTTAAAGTGGTAGAATGATGAGTGACCTATCCAAAAGTGATTTGCGATATTGTGTGAGTGAGGCTAAAACACGGAGAATAGTTATATGGTGATTGCATGGTTAACAAAAACTTTTGAGTTTTAGAAAAATTAATACACCACCCATATATGAAATGGAATCCACGAGCCAAGTAAACGAGCGTAGAAGGCCCATTAGCAATAAGTAGCTGGGGTGTTACATAAGCGTTCTAACTGTTCATGAGACATTCAACGATTAGTCATAACTCAACTTATTTATTCCATTTAAGTTATTAAATGTTTTAATAATTTAGGAAAATAAAAAAATTTTCAAATAAATGTTTATGCACTTTTTTGATACAATTAAAATCAATGTTCTAAAAATCACTAAATGGTGGTCAAACATTTTATAGAGGATTGTTTTTTAGACGGGTGTCAAGTTTGATTTTTTGAACACCAAGACCGTTTTTTTTTTTAAATTGGTCTAGAATTCATTTCGGTCATATTCGATTTACTGACTAGGCAACGCCTGAACCGATTTTAGAACATTGATTAAAAATATTGCAGAGGAAGGTTTCACAGTAAAAAATTCTCGTCCGACCATTTGCACTTTTACTTGAAACCGAACAAATTTAAATACTCAGCCCTTCTTGGGATCAAAATCGGTCACGACAGAATCAATGCTAGAAAACTCCCGAGAAATATTTCTTATCTAAAAAGAAGTATAAATCCAGGAAAAAAGCTTCGTGTAATTTAAAAGAAATAAGTTATACGACAAGTTCTCGGATAGGATGGCCCGATCCAAACAAACATTTGTTGAGGTCAACAATGGTCATCTCGAAATCAATGTCTAAAATTGCGTTTCTGTACGAAAGCTTTCTCGACACAATCTCGACAAAAGTTTCCGAGCAACTCGAGAGTAATGGAGCACGAGACCGAATAAGCAGTCTAACTCGCCCGTTCGGCGAGTTGGACCAAATATAAACCAGACCTTATGCCTTCCGTTGAACCTCAGCGGATCTACCCCTCGTTTTGTCTCGATCGGAGTTATCGTTGGGACTTTATGATAAAAACCGCGAAGTCTCATTTTCCCAAATGAAGTTCATGGTTATCGTATAAACGACAACGGTTAACTCAACACCACAGTTTTATAAACTATACAAGAACTGTGAACTTCCTATCTAATGCGACGCCCTATCATTAAAGGTTCTTTCAAAGAAATCGTAAAAACGTTTAAGTCAAAATACGACCCAAAGAGGCCTAGAACGCGGCTAAAGACCCACTTGCGATTTCATATACCAGCAATGTTATGACGGCGTATCTGTACTCGCAGAAGAAGATAAATCTCGTGAAATCGGAAGATAAATGTCAAGTTTCCAAGATAATGATTAAGATCGATATAAAAAGAAATATTTCTGCGAAGCGATAAACTCGACCTAGGGGCAAAAAAGGAAAGCCCAAAAGACATATATAAGGTGAGCTAAAGCTAAAGGCGCCTGGATCCGAAGATTTAGACCTAGAGAAACTGTGTTAACTTAAAAGAAATTAGAACTTTGGTGGCTAGAACAACAGAGTTATACTCAGACGTTTCTCCATCTTTGTTCGACGATTCTGATTTCTTTTGGCTCTACAACTCATTGCACTTAGAAAACCTAAGCTTTATTCTCGGCGAGCTTGGTTTCTATGACTAGCACTCGATTACCAGATGAACTTGCTCCGGCAGTTCGATCTCTTGGTCCACTCTTTTAATTGAACTACGTTCGGTTTGATCCTCGAAAGGGGTACGTAGGCAGCCTTTCATAAGGTTCAATCCGAAATCAATCAAAAACTTTTCTCATATATTTTTCGTCTTTAAGATTTAAGGTTTTTGGTTGCTAGAACTAGGTAACTCGCTAACAACTCTTGGGGCCGAAGTTTTGACAATTCTTTGTAATGATCGCAACGCTGATCTACTTTTTCTATAGATCCGTTTTGTTATTTTTTCATACTTTCCGCTTTTATTCGATTACTTGTCGTTGGCTCTCGCAGAGAATCTGAGACCTCAGGGAAAGTTTGAGTTTCTTGACTTATCCTTAATTTACGGAAATCGACGGTGTGAATTTTGGTTCCCACAGCCCTCATTTTATGTGCATCCTCCTGAATCATTTCATTATGTGAACACCATTTTCTCTTAAACGCTTTTGTTCGACAGCTTTATAACATGGATGGAGTCTTCAAATCAACAAATCCAACCCTATTTTGAGGTGGTTGTGTAAAAATAAAATTTATAATCTTTCGTGAGTTTTAGTTAAGACACATAAAACATAATGTGGGATGAATGAAGTTTGTAAAATAAAACTAAAACTAATATAAATCAAACTGAAACAATTAATATCTGAAAAATATTATAAATATATATATTTATTAGCGAGTAATTTTTTTGACCAAATGTCATTAACACAACGGAAAAAAATCTTTACCATTGTGCCAAAGATTTATAGTTTGAATAACAAGTTGGAAAAAACGAACATTACATTATGTGGTTTTGGGTCCAGACCTCTTATTATTTCATAACACTTTTTTAACCAAAAAATAAATCTTAGTTCTTTCATTTAATATTAAATATCATTTTAGTTTTTAAATTCTAATAGGTGATTCTTCCATATTTATACACAAATATAAATATTAACGAAAAAAATATTATAATAATTAGTTAATATTTGATTTTAAATTTTAACTATATTGTAATTTGTATGTATGATTTGTTATAAATAATACTATATTATTTTAATTAATCACGTGATTTTGATATATAATATCTAGTTAGTTTGGTTATTATTTGAATATGTTGTATTACATATATTTCTCTAAATTTAACCTAATATCTTTTGTTCTTCATAAATTAAAGTTTTGATTAATTTTATTATTTACATTTAGTTTGGTGGTTGTTTTAGACTTCTAAATATAGTATATATCAAAAGTATTAGTTTATATACATGTATATATATGTCACATATATTTTCTTATGTAATAAAGTGCATTTCATTTCGTTGTATACAATTATATAACTCTATTTATACTTTTCTATATCAATGAAATTTTTGAAAAAAAAATATTATATATATTATGGTACTTTAGAATATTTTAAAGCATATATATAATTTTAATTCAAAATTTATTTTTTGTAAACTTTTATTTTTATTTTAACAAATTCATATTATGTGTAATATATATTTTCTTTGATTAAATTTATAATTAGTAATTTCAAGAAATATTTAATTTTTATTATATACGTTATTTGAAAATAATATAAAAACAAACAAAATTTTTGAAAAACTAATTTATAATAATTAGATATAATATTTTAATTCATTAAATGTATCTATATAGTTAGCGCCATAGGAGTTAAAGTGAACTTATAGGAAAGAACTTATCAACTAACATATTTTTGCAATTATTTGATCAAAATAAAATTGTAGTAGAAAATATTTAGCTTCTTTTTCTAATTCTATTAGTTTGCTTAATTATTTTTTGAAAATAATATTATCAAAAATTTAAATAAATACCAAAATTAAATATTTTTAGAAGTTATGTTATATAAGAAAAGTATTAAGTTACTTTATAAAATTTAAATAAATAACCAAAAGTTTTGTGAATTATTTTGAGAAAGCATACGATATAAGTAAAATATTAATTTAATTTTGAAAATTCTAGATATTTTATCTATGTAATTTGATAAAAATATAAAGAAAGTGTAAATCATATTTAACAAAAATTAATATAAATAAAATCTCTGTAGTATTAATTCTAAAATATTTTTAGCTCACTAAAGATATTTTGTTTTATATTATTGATAATTTTTTTTAATTATATGAAACAATAATTTGATGTAAATAAAATAATTTTATTACTTAACATACATATATATATCATGTTATCTAAGATTACGTTTTAAGTGAAATATATTATTTTTTTCTAAAATTTTAGTTTTATGAAGGTATAATATATATTTACGGTTTTAAAATAATAAATTTTATTTTAATAGTTTTTTTTTAATATATATGTTATTTGGAAATAACTAAAAAAAGATAAAAAAAAATCTAAAATATTTTTATGATACTGAGAAATATCTATTCTATTAAAATAGAATCATGACCAATTGATAAATATTTATTTTAACTATTATTATTTAAATATTACTTTTATATTAATAACATAAATTTTTATATTATTAATAAATGATTAAATATAAATGTAATTAATAGAAAACAAAAATATTTTTTTATTCTCTAAAAGTATCTATGTAATTTTTTTATTGTAAAAAGGACAAGTAAGAAAGTCTTACTTTAGAAATATCATTATAAGTCTTCTTTTATATTTTCAAGAAAATTATTAAACAAATTTTCAATTTTTTTATTTTTAGTTCATTATTAAAAAATAATGTATTAAAAATTTATATGTAAAAATCTTTAACCACATCTATTATTTAATGTAGAGAGCATTTGTTATCAATAAATTGTGTAATAGTTTGTGTTACACTGTAATTTTATTTGTAATTATGATACAGTCTGATAAATATTGTCGGAAAATTAATAATTAACTGTAGGAAAGAATGGTGTGAACGGCTGCACCCAAAAGTATTGGAAAAGTTTGGTCCATACAAAGACAAAAAATAAAGCAAAGTCGTGAAAATCTTTGCTAACTCTAAATAAAATACGATATAAAAAATACACGTACACGTATCACGCGTTGTGAAAGTATAGATTTTGATAATGAAAGCCCAGTAGCATGTGTCATCACATGCGCCCACGTCAACACACTTATTGTCGGTCCATTTAATTAATTAAAAGATAAACCATCATTTTCATTAAAGAAAAAAAAAATCAACACAAAAAAGTTCCCAGTAGCGAAATGTTCGAATATTTATTTCCAAAACAACTACCACCATTAGACTGATTCTTTTTAATTTTCTGTAAAAACGGTCAAAAGAAAAACGGAAATATTAAAAAAAAATCTCGACAAAGTTAAAACGCAGTCGTATTACGTTTCATTCTTAAATAACAGTTGGGCTCGTCTATCTCGCCTCCGCCGCCGGCGAACAGTTTTCTCTCTCTATTCTCTCTCTCTCTCAAATTCGTGCTCTAATTTCAGCCACGAAACCCTAATTTTCTAAAACCCTAGATTCCCGTGATTTTGTAACAGTATTTGGAACCATTGATTACGAATCTCTTATCTACCTGCATTCTCCTTTTAGTCAGATTCGATTATAAGAGTCGCTAGCACAAGTTAGCTAATTTTGATTGCAATGATGTTTTACAATGGAAGAATCTAAAGGAATCTCTGATCCGGAGAATGGGAGTTCGAGTTACGGCGGTAAACCGCCGAATCCTCTCTCCTTCTCTTCTTCCTCTTCTTCTTCTGCCGCCGCCTTATACAGGCAGGCCTTTGACGGCGAACGCCTTTTGGCGCCCAAGTCGCTGGTTCGACACCCATCTCTCGTAAGATTCCTTTCTTCCAATCTTGGGTTTTGTATAATTTAAAGTTTTTTTTTTACTTTATAGTTTTGCATTATATTTGTGGTAGATGTTCTTAAATGCGACATTAAAGTGTTTGCTGTCCTAATTGAAGCTTTGTTTTTGTTCTTTGTGAGGTTTCTGACTGTTAAATTTTGGCAGGTGAAGACAAAGGTGTCAGCTTTATCTGTGGAGAACGAGTTTGTTTTAGACAAGAATGAGTTTGTTCCTGTTATGCGTTCTGGAGCTTGGTCTGATATTGGCTCCAGGTCGAGCATGGAAGATGCTTACCTATGCCTCGATAATCTCATGGATAGTTATGGTCTCAAGGATTCTGAGGATGGACCAACTGCCTTTTACGGGGTTTGTTGATTTGTACATTTAATGCGTTCTTGGTAGCGTTTTATGGGATCTCTTACCTTTTTTTTTAATATTAGGTATTTGATGGACATGGTGGGAAACATGCTGCTGAATTTGCCTGTCAACATATACCAAGGTACATCGTTGAGGATCAAGAGTTTCCTGGTGAAATCAATAAGGTGATTTCTTCAGCGTTTCTTCAAACAGACACTGCCTTCTCAGAGGCTTGTGCATTGGATGGGAGCCTTTCTTCAGGAACTACTGCTTTGGCTGCTATTCTTACTGGGAGGTTTGTTCATTCAACTCTCATTATCTACTGCTTCTTTAATACTTAACTCAATAACTCTAGATGACTACTAGCTCTAAGACTGCATTGGTAGGCTACCAATATGCAACAAGTTCTCTTTATTGTTGGCCAACTAGTTGTATGATCCTCCTTTGGGGAAAACTGTTATTCTAAACATTGTCTTTAATAGTAGTAAGAAGATTGGGGAAAGATTATATGCATAATCTCATCCTTGAGAACACTCCCTGATCTGAGTCGCTTGTAGATGTTACTCTCTGGCCGTATTGCTTCGCTATACTATAGTTATTGTCTAAGCCTTATATTACTTCCTTTTGTTGAAGTTTGTGTATCAATGCTCGAGTACAAGTAAAAGCTCTTCTAGTTTTGTGTTAGATTCATAGTCTTCTTGTTTCTCCCTGTGTGAAACCGATATAATCTACTTTGTTACAGGTCACTGGTGGTGGCAAACGCTGGAGATTGTAGAGCAGTTTTGTCTCGTCAGGGAAAAGCCATTGAAATGTCAAAGGACCACAAACCCATGAGCTGTAAAGAGAGAAGACGCATTGAAGCATCGGGTGGATACATATACGATGGCTATCTAAACGGGCTACTTAATGTTGCTCGTGCCCTCGGGGATTTTCATATGGAAGGCATGAAGAAGAAGAAAGACGGTTCTAACGGTGGACCTCTCATTGCAGATCCTGAGCTTATGACAACGAATCTGACAGAAGAGGACGAGTTCCTCATAATGGGTTGCGATGGGGTTTGGGATGTGTTCATGAGCCAGAACGCTGTTGATTTTGCTAGAAGGAGACTGCAAGAGCACAATGACCCGGTTATGTGTAGTAAAGAGTTGGTTGAAGAAGCTTTGAAGAGGAAGAGTGGGGATAATGTGACAGCGGTGGTTGTGTGCCTTCAGCCACAACCGCCACCGAACTTGGTTGCACCGAGGTTGAGGGTTCAACGAAGCTTCTCAGCTGAGGGTTTAAAAGATTTACAGAGCTACTTGGATGATTTGGGGTGCTAATTGGGGGACATGAGGAGGATGGTGACGAATGATTTAATACTCTGTTTTTTTTTCTTTGGTTATAATTATAGTTTTGGGTTTGTGGCGGTTTTGTTCTATTGAATTGTTACAATTTGAGAAAGTTATAACATAAGGCGGCATAGAATAATTTCTCTGTTGGTAGGATTTGTTATTGTAATGTTTCACTTGATAAGCTGTTGCATAATCATAATTTTATCTCTCAATTGTTTGCAAGTCTCCCGATCGTGTCTTATTATGGTACTTCACAGGGAATTTAATAGGATTAGATTGGTCATCCTCTTCACCGGAGACGTCAGGGCAACGGGAAACTTGCACTGAACGAGATTGATGACCTTGTCTTGAATGAAGCAAGCAAGAACCAAAACCAGCGGCACATTTGCACGCTAGAGGATAAGACTTGTTTCTCACAGCAAAGGAATTGGAGGGGACTGAAGAAGTGCCCCCCAACTGGATATGGTGTGCCCTCCAAAGAAGACATAGAGCATCGTGAGAGGATGCATGCCCTTGTCACATGACATGGGGACATGGGAGAAACCGTCAAAATCGAATAAAATGATAAAAGAAGAAGATTAGATGGATTATGAAATTGCAGCCAGATAGCTAGGGAATAGGCTCGCTAAAGGAACTAAAGGGGTGGGTGAAAGAAGTGTGATGAGCAATGTTCTAAAAATTGTTAGGCGGATAGAGAATTATTATTTAAGCGGACACTTAGATATTGCTTATACCAATTATCAGAACACTAGTGAAGAGCGATTCCATTTTTATGCATAAGAAGGCAATCAGTTATTCGAAACTGTCGGGACACAAATATAAAAAGTTGAAAACCCATGGACTAAGTTCACAATAAAATATCTACTATCTAGAATCACACACTAAAAGGACACATCACGGTTCAATCCATATGTCAACATAAACTCGCGGTCCCGATTAATACATATAGTGATTACATGTGCTAAAATATACATAAACACAAATTTATTTTAAATTTCATATATGAACTAATAAAATTAGGCTAATTCATTCATTGATCTCTTATTCGTTAGTCAAACATTTATGGTGATGACATGTCATTAACGGAGATTTACGTATTACAATGGATGATGAGCTGTCAATTACAGTTTGTTGCGGGGGGGGGGGGGGGGGGGGATTCGAACCCTCATAAATCATTAATTCTGGGGGGATTTGAACCCTCATAAATCATTAATTCTTCTGAGGCTTAACCACTGAGACGAAAACAATTTATTATTCGTATTCTCTATGCTCTAAGAGTTATACCTACTACATATTTAATTTTTAGATTTCGTTTTCTTCTTCCCCTTTGTCTTTTAACGAAGTCTTAACATTAACTTTTGTAGGAATGCAATTCCATAGCATTGCTAAATCCCAACCACATCCTAAACTTCAAAAGATATATTGGATTCAGTCCGATGTGGTAGATGTGGAGGCCGGGGATGAGAAAGGGTGTATCAAAGGAAGCAAGGGGAGATTTCATTAGTGATCGGAAAGTTGTGACGGAGAGATTTCATGAGACATCATCTCTTATACCCTTCCACCAAAACTTTAAATCCCTTATATCCTTCACAAATCTTCATACCCCTCATATTCATTAAACAATTGTAATTATATTATTATCCTCAGTTATTTAAAAAAATTAAAAAAGAGTCAAAATTGCGTTTGGAATCAGCCCGTTCGGTCTTTTGCGACTCGCAGTACTCTTCTTCTCTCCCATTCGGAAGCTGCTACTCCGGCTCGATCCTCCATCGTCTTCTGGGTCGGTCCTCCGTCGTCTTCCGGGTCGGTCCTCCGTCGTCTTCCGGCTCGGTCCTCCGTCGTCTTCCGGCTCAGTCCTCCGTCTTTCGGGGTTGAAAACGGGTATGTTTTAGATGTTGCAGCTTGAATGAGCAGAGAAACCAGATTTGAATGGATTTAGATGCTTCAGCTTGGTCTTCGAGTCCATTATGACTTGAATTGAGTAGGATAATGGATGCAATGTTTGATTCGTAGTGCATTAAATGTAGATTTCAAAATCAAAATATGTACAACATGAAAACTAGCAAAACGAAGTATTACTGATAATTGTTGTAAAACTAGTAAAACTGGTATAACTTCAACAGTTTCCAGTAACGAATTAATTTTGTAGGGATGGTTTTTCTTTGTATAATGGATGGTATTCAATGGTTTTGGCAGGATCCAATGAGCAACAACGTCATCATACACTTCAAATGCGAAGGTCACATGTATTGTTTAGTGTTGAAGAAGGATACAGAGGAGATAAATCTTTCAAGGGTCAAAGCACGAATATGCAAAAAGCTCAGGTTAGATGAGAATAATGTGAAGTTGAATTTGAGTTACATTCCACTGCTGGTTGGGTCTGAGGAAAAGTTTTCCATTTCTAATGATGAGGACCTTTGTGGTTATCTATTTTTTTTTGATAAAGAGAACCGTAGGTGCATTTTGTTTGTGGAGGTCATCAAAAGATTAGAACTCCAAGAGCAACTTTCAAGAGTAGGAAAACAATGTTCTCTAGGTATGAACTATGAGGAGTGGCATTCGAATGATGATATACTCGAAGATAAAGCCATAAATTTATATGGTGGCAACAATCAAGTTGATAAACAACCCGAGGGGGGGGGAATTGTGGCAATTGAGGAGATGTTGGAAAAAGCTGATGAAGAAGTAAATGTCGATGAAAACGTTGATGGAAAAGTAGATGAAAATGATGTTGGCAATGTGGATAATGTTAGGCAAGAGACATAAATGCGTGATAGATATGTAGATGCTCCACCTGTTGCGGAACCAATTCAATTTATGGAAGAATGAGAAGACAGTTTGAGCTTGAAAATATAGCAAGAGTTTGTTAGTAAAAAGGCAGTGCAAGAAGTGGTGGATAGAGGTGCATGTAAGAAAACTTTTGGGTTTAATGTGGTCAAATCGTATAAGGAGCGATTAGTGCTAAAATGTCCTAAAGAAGGGTGTAAATGGGGACTACGGGCTGCAAAGATTAAAAAATCTGAAATGTTCTCTATTAGAACGTACAACAAGATGCATTCATGCTCTCATGGCAGTCAGAGTAATTGCAACTCAAAGAGGAAAGGCACGCCACAACTAGTTGCATCTCTATTGCATGATGATTATCCATGCCAAATGGAAACCCGTTCTCCTAGAAGTATCAAAGATCTTGTGTGGAAAAAACTGGGTGTCAATATATCATACTCCACTGCTTTGAGAGGTAAAAACGAATTTGTGAGCATTTTGCGTGGGACTCCGGAAGAAAGTTATCAGATGTTGTATTCTTATTTGCACATGTTAGAGAAGATCAATGATAAGAAAATAGCAAGTGTGAAATTGGATGACTCGGAAAGATTCAAGTACTTATTTATTGCTTTGGGAGCTAGCATAGAAGGTTTTAAAGTGACGAGGAAAGTTGTAACAGTGGATGCTACTTTCTTAAAAATAGATATGATGGTGTACTTGTTTTTGCAACAGCCCATGATCCTAATCGGCACCACTATCCTTTAGCCTCTGGTGTGCTAGATGGTGAGAATAAGGACAGTTGGAGTTGGTTTTTTGAGACGTTCAAAATTGTTGTGCCAGATTCATCAGAGTTGGTGTTTATGAGTGACAGAAATGGAAGCCTCATCAATGCCATAGCTAATGTATTTCCAGTGGCTCATCATGCACATTGTATCTGACATTTGGCTCAAAATGTGAAAGGTCATGCACGTAACGTCAACAAAGACATTGTTGAATGAAAATTTATGGAAATGGCTCGAATATACACAATACCAGAATTCGATGCTGCATATTCTGCTTTCAAGACTCGATATCCATCTGCTGCAAATTATCTGGAGGAAAGTAGTGAGAAAGAAAAGTGGGCAAGGTGTTGGTTTCCGGGAAATAAATAAAACATCGACACAAGCAACGTTGTGGAGTCGATGAACAACGTCTTCAAGGAAGCAAGGAAATACTCTTTAATACATGGATATGATCATTAAAAAACTGCTGACTGGTTTAATGAATATAGGAAAGAAACCGTTAGAGGATCCAGTTAGCGGAAAATACTTCCTCTAGTGGAGAACTTTGTGCATGGCGCATGGACGGAAGCAAAAAAATTAATTGTGTCAGAGATAAACTCTTTCAACCTTGAATACAATGTTGTCGGTACTGATCGGAAACCATATTTGGTGAATTTACTTGCAAAAAGTTGCAGTTGCAGGTTCTTTGACGTAGAACAATATCCTTGTGTTCACGAAATAGCGGCTTACATTTTCTACTCTAAACATGAGAGTGGTTATGTTTTTGAGTTAGAAGATTTGATCTCTAAATATTATTGGACAGAGCTGTGGGCATTGGCATATTACAAGTCCATTTATGTGGTTCCAAATAGGAGTCAATGGGATGTCCCCGATTACATCAAAGAAATGAAGATCATGTCTCCAAATCGCGTTAAAAAAAGGGGAAGAAATAAAGTGAAAAGGTTTCTATCATCTGGGGAACGTCGGCCAAGGACGCAAAATAAAAGGCGTCCAAGACAAAGCCTACAATGGTTGTTGTTTGGAAATTGAAATGTTTGAATTTTACTCTGTTTTTGTAAAACTATGGAGAACTATGTTTTTGTACAAATATGCAGAAATGTGTTTTGTTTGTGTAATATTAATATTAATTTTGAATTGAGTTTGGAAATTAAAATGTTTGAATTTTACAATGTAACATCTTAATACGAAATCTACTCTTTATTAGACACATAAGAAAAATGGTGTATCCACCATAATAAGAAAAATTCTATACTCTACAATCAAAAGAACAACCCAACACACAACATAAACTTTTATAGTATTTTTGTTAAATATGTGATTACTGAAGACTATATTTCGTTGTACAACTTATATAGACACTTTTTTACGCAAAACACCAATTATCTTATTTTAAAATCTTATACTTCATTGTACAACTAAGAAAACAAAATTTAATTATCTTTAATCTGTAATACTAAAATAACTGAAAAGCACCGGAAGTACAAGTATTTGTAATTTGTGTACAACTACTATCTTACGGACAACTACTTGTAGATTTTTTTTGGCGGGCTTTTCTAATAGTAAGAAATTTTGGCGGGATTTCAAGGGAAAAAGCTGATTCCCACTCTCATCTCTTGTCAGTCACTCTCCTCCACATATCTCTCATCTCTCAACTTTCTCTATCATCATTCTCTCTCCTCAAAACCTCCCAATTCCGAAATGGATCCATGGGTGGAGAAACATGAAAGGAGGGAGATGAAGAAAATGAAGAAACACTACAACATGCTTGGGTACATTGCTGACACTCAGTATGGAGTTCCAATGGGTTGCCCATGTGGGGGACGAATCGTCGACGAGGTATCTACTAATCCAAAAGATAAGGATTTTTGTCATAGAAAAATGTATTTCACTTGCAGCTCGTTTAAGGTAATTTTTCTTTTCTTTTTCTCTTCATTGTTTAAAATTAAAGATCGAGAAAATATGTGGAAAAATGAGTGAAACTATGTCAATCCCGCAGGATGATGGGCTCCATTTCCGTCAACCTTGGGTTATCGAAGTTCAAGAAGAGGTTCGTCACTTAAGAAAGGAGGTGGACGAGATGGCTGCAGAGATTGCTCAGCTAAAAAAACTTATTCCCCGTGGTTGATATTGCTAGGCTCAAGAAGCTTGTTCCCGTGATCTCGCTTGTTCCCCTTTGTTGTTAGAACTTTGCGGGTTGTCTTTGATTTTCGGTTAATTGAAGTTTTTTTTTGTTAAGACTTATGTCTCTGTGTCATGTTGTGTTAAGACATATGTTTGGATGAAATTTGTGCTTGTTTTCCAAGTTTCACTAGTTTTTCTTAGTTATTCTAGGCTCAACAAAGAAAGACAACAAAAGAGAAAAAAAAACCACATAAGTTTAAGAAGAAACAAAAAGCAACATAAGTTGTTAGAACAAACCCAAAGCAACATAAGTTTTAGAAGAAACAAAAAGCAACATAAGTTTTAGAACAAACACCAAAAGCAACAACATATCACTTGTTTTTCTTTGACCTCTTTGAGGTCTTCGTTCCTCTTCCTTTTAACACCCCTTTCCTCTTCCTCCACATCCACATTCATAGCAGCTAACTGCTCCTGAACATAAGCTTCTGAGGAAGCAAGTCTTAATTCAAACTCATCAACCTTTTCCTCAATCCTCTTCATCTGCTCTCCCATATCTTCTTTGAAGCTGTTAAAGACTTCTACCAGTTCATTTTACTTCATTGTGGTCTCTGTTGTTTCATTGGTGGCTCCTGTCTGGTTTCCACCATTCTCAGGGAGAGGGGTTTCTCGGGCAGCCACATCCGCCTCTAACATATCTTCAAACCTTACTGCATATCCACTAGCAAGCCTCTTCATCCAGCTCTCGACAATCACATCATCCTTATCTCTGATGTCCTCTGGTTCTGTTATCCCATCTAGTAGAGTTTGTTCCTCATCGGAAACATACAAGATGTTCTCAATGTCCTACAGTTTCAACGCCTTATTAAAATTACCATAACATGGAGTGTATAATATTCAGATACAAGGAACAACTAACCTTAGTATTACTAAGTTCTTTATTTTTTTTTTGAAAGGGGAAATCCCTTCATTTCACTTCTCTTGAAATTTGATCGGCACATCCTTGGACATCTTGGGTCTAGGTCTTCAATAGAATCTCGAAATTTCTCCCCCAATTTCTTAGTGGCCTCAAATGCTAGGAGCTACATATGTAAAAAAAAACCCGAGAATTGTCAGTATCACGAAGTCACATTACAAGCGTACAAGTCATATATTACTTAAAAAATTACCTCCATTGGGATACAAAAACCTGAAATTGGCCATATCACACCTTCTTTCACCTCCCCTTCAAAATGACTCATAGTGTGTAAAATTTGTCTCAACATGTTATCAAAGGACAATCTACCCCAATGGAATGTTTTGCATAAGTTGAGATCATCAACCGCTCTCAGCAAGAATGCCTCCACGGAAGGGGCATCATTACCGGTCTTTGTCTGCACAACAATAATACTTGATAGGAAATAGAAGACCAACAGCCTCTACCTATCACGAGAAGGTTCCATTCCCTCAATAACTTTTGCTTTCACGTCTTGATATCTTACTATTCCACCACCAAAATATTTCGTCACAAACCTCGTGCCTCTGTTTTCCTTGTAGTTCAATGGATAGTTTCGACAGTTCAATCCAGATATCAAAGCATGTTCTCTAATACCATAGCAAATGGGACAACCATTCACGGCAAAACATGCCTCATTTTCCTTTGCAATGCGTACGGTACGGAGAAGGAGCATCCACATGCCCATAACCTTGTGGTTTCCTAGCTCTGGCATGTTGAATATGTGTTTGAATTGCGGATGATTCTCAAACCAATTCTTCTCTACCATGTTCATCGGAGGATTTAACTCTTAAAGGTTTTCAATACATCAGCAATAAAACACCATTTCGATATCTTGATCTTCTTCCTATACTCAGACGGTGGGAAGTACATGGTCTTCAGTTTTATCGCCTATTCGACGGAATCCTGCCAAACAAACAAACAACAAACAATGCAAATTAGTTATACTTAGTTATACCAGTATTACAACATAACATCCTCTCAGATTGAAGCTACTCCTACCCTAAACCATCAAACATCAAACAAACTAGTTATCCTAAGTTCTACCAATTTTTTTGACAAACTACGAGACACAAGTACAAATACTAACCTCACTTAAGGTTCGACTGGTACTTTCTTCTTCTCTATTTACTTCTTCATTGGTCTGCACATCTTCACCAGGAGGATTATTGTCAGAGTTTGTCTCTTCTTCCTCCTCTCCTGAATTCTCCTCATTATCTCCTTCTTCCTCTTCGTTTTCCTTGTTATCTTCTCCATTCTCTTCTTCTTCTTCTTATTCTCCTGAGTTCTCCTCATTCTCTTCTACTTCATTTTCATCCAAGTTCGCATCTTCTTCCGCTGACCTCTCATTCTCTTCTACTGCGTTTTCCTCATTTTCAATCGGGTTTGGCTCCTTCTCGTTCTCTTCATCTTCAACAACGTTTTTCTCCTGTTCATTGTCTTCCTCAACGGACATCGGAATCTCAACCTCATCTCCAGCCTCAGGAACTTCTTTTAAAGGAGAAGTTATATCATTCAGTGGTTTTGTTTTTTTCTTCTTCCTTTTCCATTGTTCCTCGCCATTGTCACTTCCTACAATTATAATGCAAGACGGACTGAGACCAAATAGAGAAAAATACACCACCGAATCACACCAAATCGAGAGACAGAGACACGACGTAATGATATCGAATCGATTTCAAATATTGCGATAACCTAAATTCAAACAGTCAAGAACATTACCTCGCGATGGTTGTCGTTAGTTTGCTAGGAGATCATTTCCTTTTCCTCTTAGTTGTCCTAGTTTCACGAGAGAGATAGAGATAGAGAGGAGGTATCGAGATTCGGGAGTTATAGTGAAAGTGGAGAGATGCGATTAGAAATCGCGTTTGATTTTAGGGTTATCCATGTAGATCCGACAAGTATCTAGATGGGTGGGTTTGACCCTGTTTTTTTCGTAAATATAGTAAGTTTTCATGATTTTTTTGCCTTTAACTAATTTCTCTTTTCAAAAATAATTTAAACGAAATTAAAGTTATAAGGAGGATATCCTAGCTCTTGCAAACTGATCGAAGGGCACTACAGCCGATTTCTCAGATTTCATAAACGATCCAAAAGCCATGACTTGAGAAGATTTATAAGACTATTTCATATATGAACCAAAAAATCGAATCAAAACCAAGAGAGAGAGAAGGATAGGAGAGAGAAATCTTAGCAAAGGTGGACTCATCGATTACCATGTACAAAATCGTAGGAATTGGTATGATGGGAAGAGAGCATCTCATCAGTCTTCACCATCTTCGTGACCAAGGCCTCGTAGTCCTTTGGATCGCCGATCCTCACCCTTCCTCACAGCTCCTCTCCATTGAACCCTTGTTAAAAAAACAGACATGAAGAAGAAAAAAGAAATATTAAAATTATACAATAGAGAATACAAACAATAAAAATTGTATTTTCCACACTGGTTAAGGGCTAGAGGAGATATTGATTCAACGAGAGTTCGAATCATGTCAACTTTTTTGATAAAATTAATTTTTTTTAACAATTATTATTTTAAAACGATTGGACAGCTCAACACCCATTATAACATGTAAGTCTCCGTTAATGACATGTCATCATATATAAACGTTTGACTAACGAATAAGAAGTCAATGAATTAATTAGTCTAGTTTTATTAGTTAATATATGAAATTTAAAATAAATTTTTATTTATGTATGTTTTGGCACATGTCATCAATAAATGTATTGATCAGGACCGCTACTCTATGTTGACGTATGAATTGACCGTCTTCCCAGACGCATCATAATGACTTCTGGTAGTCGGTACGTTGGGAACATACAAGAGTTACTGATAAAGTCATACCCCTGCGACCAACAGTGGTTTACCATGTTGTTGGAGGTGGAATGTGTTTTTAGACAAAACCAAACAATGTAATTAAAATCAACCAAGTTAAAAAGAGGAGGTCGAGGAAATCATGTGCGACACCAGCGATTCCGTTGTAGGCACAATACTTGGACAAAAGAAAGAGAAATATTTGCATGCTTTATACTATGCCAGCATAACTCTAGATGATGCGCAACGCAATTATGCGACAACGGAAAAAGAGTTATTGGTTGTGGTATTCGCCTTCGAGAAATATTGTTCCTATCTAGTCGGTTCAGAAGTAGTAGTTCACACCGACCACACGTCATTAAAATACTTAATGAATAAAAAGGACGCTAAGCCGAGACTTCTACGATGGATCCTACTTCTCCAAGAATTCGACATAGAAGTCAAAGATAAGAAAGGAGTAGAAAACGGAGTCGCAGATCACTTATCACGAATAAGAATAGATGATGACATCCCTACAGATGTTTTCTTACCCATAGAAAATGACTACTTAGCAGAATCAACTTTTGTTGGTAGAGTTAGTTCGACACATGAAGTGGAATCGATCGAAACCATGCTAAGCCCGTCAAACAATTATGGCCGTAGAGCATCGATCGATGCTACCTATATACCGTTGATCGACGATACACTTGCAAAGGACGATGAAATAATCATTCCAATAAATATCAACATCAGTTGTAACCCTTCGATCCCAAATAATGACTCTCCCGGAGGTAGAGGTTGGAGTCGGGGGGTGTGTGCACTAAACACCACTAATAGACCTTGGTATGCAGATATAGTAAACCATCTTGCGGCCGAATTAGAACTTGAACTATTCAAAGGATATCACAAAAGAAAATTTTGAGAAAAATCCGGAGATATCACTGGGATGAACCTTATCTTTACAAACACTATTTTGACGGTATATACATACGATGTGTTGCCAAAAGCGAAACTCCAGATATATTATACCATTGTAACGGATCCGATTACGCTGAACATTTTGCTAGTTTTAAGACAGTGTCAAAAATCCTACAAGCAGGCTTTTGGTGGCCAACTATGTTTCGTGATGCTCAATTTTACGTAGCGAAATGTGACACATGCCAAAGAAGAGGAAAAATCAGCAAGAGAAATGAAATGGAACAAAATTTCATACTTGAAGTTGAAGTGTTTGATTGCTGGGGCATCGATTTCATGGGCCCTTTCCCTTCTTCGCATGGAAATAAATACATACTGGTCGCTGTAGAATATGAATCTAAATGGGTGGAAGCGATAGCAACCCCGAAAATGATGCTGCCGTAGTCGTTAAACTCTTTAAGAGTATTATCTTTCCCAGATTTGGAGTTCTACTAATTGTAATAAGCGATGGAGGTACCCACTTCATTAGCAAAGTGTTCGAAAAACTACCCAAGAAACATGGAGTTCACCATCGATTAGCTACACCCTAGCATCCTCAGACCAGTGGAAAAGTAGAAGTATCCAACCGTCAGACCGAAGAAATCTTAGAAAAGACGGGAGGATCAACCCGTAAAGATTGGTCTTTGAAGTTAGATGATGCACATTGCGCATGCATATCGAACATCATTTAAATTACCATTAGGAACTACCCCATTCCACCTAATCTATGGAAAAGCCTGCCATCTCCCTGTAGAACTAGCGCATAAAGCTGGCCATTAAAAAGATAAACTTTGATGCTAAACCCGCAGCATAAAAGAGCTTAATTCAACTAAACGAGCTCGACGAAATCAGATATCGCGCCTACGAGAACTCGAAATTGTACAAGGAGAGAACGAAAGGCTATCACGACAAGACAATTATTTCACGGCATATCGAACCAACGATCTCCTATACAACTCTTGGATAACTCTATTTTCTGAAAAGATACGTTCTCGTTGGTCTAGACTCTTCACCATTAAAGAAGTTAGAACTTACGGGACAATTGTCCTATTTAATCCTAAAGGAGAGGATTTCATGGTGAATGGCCAGCGAATGAAACATTACTGGGCTAGAGCTGAAATTCCACATACTCAAGACCATGCGTCTAGAGGTGCCTAACCTCGAATGATAAACCCATTTTTTCGTCAAGCTAACAACTTTAAACAAGTGCTAAAAGAGGAGGCAACCCACTAATTTAATATATATATATATAATAAAAATAAATAAATAAATATAATAATAATTAAATAATAACATAAAAACAAAAAGAAGAAAATAGCAATAATCAATTAATTAATAATATATATATATACATATAACATGCATTTACAAATTTCTTAAGTGAATATGGAGTCACCGAGTAGACCATTGATCGACGCCCCTATAGGACCGTCGATCGACGGTCGTGTGTCGAGTAGGTTAACTCGACACGACCCAGATTCATAAATCACTTTTCTCCAAAACCACCAAAACCACCAAAAACACACATGAGTGCACACTCGATTCCTCTCCAAAAGTTTGCTCAATTTTGCTCGGTTTTGAGTCTAGATCACTCGATTATTACCCTTTCTATCTGTTTAGTTCATTAAATCACTCAATCATCAAGGTATGCTCTCTAAATCTTTTAGTTTAGGGAAATTTTTAGGGTTTGAAGAAAATCGAATCTTTTGTGGATTAGCTCGGAATTTAGGACGTTTTAGGGTAATAGAGTACTAGATTAGGGACTATCTATCGTCTATACACATGATTTGCACGATTTGAATTCATTATTTTTAATTTCGGAATCCTTGATCCGCGATGCACCATCGATCGATGCCAATGAGTCGCCGTCATACGATGGCCATAAGGTAATGTCGATCAATACCCATGCGGTTCCGTCGATAGATGGTAGCTCTTTTTGTCTTGATATAAATTCTAATTCCTGGTTTTCATTTTAATTGCAGATGGACAAGAGGTGAACAAAAGCCCGATATGAGACCGGTAGCACCAGTGCCTCCACTACAGGGTCCTCCATGCCGAGACCCATGGCCAAAAAAGGAGGAGGACTTACTTGTGACATTCAAGGATTATCCAACCCTCGAAAAGCAGTAGCAGCGAGGGAATGCACACATTTTCCCGTATACGAGGAGTGAGAAAATTTTGACAGCCTCTACTACAACGCTTGGCAAAGCATTACCATCGAGCCCACCAAGTTCGTCGATAAGCAAACTCTTAAAAATTTGGGGCTCTACGCGGATTTTAGATAGATGGTGCAGGAGCTTGGACTGGGCACGATGGCTACTAAGCCATATTCTCTACAGTCCGACCTGGTCTAACAGTGCATAGCTACAGCTCATGTGCTCTACAAGAGCCCCAGGGTGAAGGTGGTGCATGAGGCTACCCTGACTTTTCTCATCCGAGGCATCCGGTACGGGATCCCCATCCCGTAGCTCAGTGAGATTTATGGCTTCAACATCGGTACCAGCGCTTGTTCAGTCGCTTCTTTCCCTGGTCTACCTACCTTCTGGGGCCTCGGGACAAGCCATTTTGACTCCGGCTCAGCCACCCAGATGAACGTCCGTCACCCCACTCTGCGCTATTTCTAAAAGGTCCTTCCCAACATTCTGTTGTGCAAGATGGAACCCAACAAGGTTAGGGTTCAGGAGCTGACATTGATGTACTATTCCGTCAGGGAATTAGTTGGGCTCGACGACGAGGTCTTTCCCCCACTTGTGAGGATCAGCAGGTGAACTTGGGGGCCATATTTGCTGAGAACCTGGCGACCTTGAAGGACAAACCCTTCAAGGGTCCTGTCTCGAAGAGGGAGACGATCAGGAACCTTTTGAAACCTATCTTCAGCTTTCTTGGCATTAGCTTCGAGGGAGTCTCGATGGAGAGAGATCTGCGGTTCATGGATGAGGGTCATTTGACGAGGACCCAGTGGCTGAAGGAGGGACGCTATTGGTCCTTTAGATGATGAGGGCCCTCGGATGATAGAGCTCCGGGCGCACGAGGTGACTGACTTCGTTGATGATCCCCAGCGCCTCGCCTTCCGACCAGCAGAGCAGCATCTCCACATGGAACCTCTCAGGGTATGGCGCAAAGGAGGCCTCAGACCATCCTAACCGGTCGCAGCAGCGCAGCAGACACACCAGCACATCCACCTCCATCTCTCCCAGCTTTCACTCAGATCCCGGATATCCACATCCACAACCATGGTGTCTTCCAGCGGGTCGTAGTGGACACACTTAGAGCGATATGGGCCAGAATAGAGACGATGTCTCAGCACCAGTGTTTCAGCCGTCCCAGGACCAGAGCCAGATCGCCACCGGGAGCAGCACCACAGCAAGAGCATCATGATATGGATACCTCAGACGAGGAGAGTCCCTTTGATACTCTTTCGTATCTTATTTCATTTTATTTTCAGTTTTATACTATATTTCTTTTATTTTATTGTTTCCTTTGGATTTGGACTATTTATTTATTGCTATTTGGGTGTTTTTAACGTGTGTTTGAGTGTCTAACAGAGCCAACCCAAAGAGAGATGACCAGAATGGAGAGTAGACACACGATTTCGGTTAGTTAGCACAACACTGATCGATGGCACATTAGAAAGAAAGGCTCAGTAGATAGTTCGAATCCACCATCGATCGATACCACCAATACACCGTCGATCGACGATGATGATTTACCATTGGTCGACACTCACCTACTGCCATCGATCGATACTCCTAACAGAGTTGGTACATTCTACTATCTCTAACACTGTTTCCTTATGATTTAATTTCTCCTAAACCAATCCGAGACATATTACACTGGGACAGTGTAATTTAAGTCTTGGGGAGGTTCGCTAATGCTATTCATTTGTTTTTGAATTGTAGTTCTATTATTATAAAAGTTTTTCTAAAATTTTTATTGAGTCAAAAAGAAGATTATGATCAAGATTTATTATTGACTAACCACACTTTAGCACCATTCTTAGAAAATTGTTTACAGAGATTGCTAGAGATACCAAGGTGGATCATCCTGCCGCTATATCACACTTGCTTAGAAAGTTTGAAGTAACCGAAGCTGATTTCCAATACTAATCCTGACATTATTTTCTTGCTTTGGGGCTTGGTTTGCACTGGATCGGATTCCTTCTGCAAGTCTGTAGGTACAAGTCATTGCACCTCTTGTTTCAAACTCTATCTCTCTCTCTTCAGCATCTATTTAAGTATTAAATGAATGAGATTATTTTCCAAGAACGATCACACATTGTTGGAAGCGAGGGATATGTACATTACTGATGACCCCACTATTCGCCTATAACTTTGTATTCAAAAAGATAATAATCAAAAATGAGATGGCATGATAGACGTATCAGCATCATTGTGCATTAAGTTTGAGATTCAAAAAGATTCAGACAAGAGAGAGAAGAGGGAAGAAAGGGATCATAGAAGATTTTGTACCTAGTTGTCCAGAATTGCAGAGGTAAGAATCCACGTGTGCTTTGATCGATACCCCCAAGGTAATGCCTGCACTTTTATTTTATGCAAAGAAATGAAATCAGTAGAGGGGCGATTCAGACTAGTATTCACTAAGTTGTTGGTAGAATGAATTTGGTTGCTATACTAGGATAGGGTATATAAAGTTTCTTTGTGATTGACTTGATAGGATGTGGTGGCAACAAAATAGGGTGACAATTATACCTAGACATTATGTGAGTCTCCGTTTTTCAAAACCTCATACACAAGTTTTGTTTGCTTGAGGACAAGCAAAAGGTTAAGTCTGGGGGAGTTGATATACCATGGATTTTACCTATAATATAGAAAGTATATTTAGAGTTTTTTATATGCATTTGGTACTGTTTTAGAGTATTTGCAGGTCCAAATACTCATTGAAAGCAATTGGAGATTTTGAGCTATTTTGGAGCATTTAGGATGCTCAGCAGAAACTCAGAGTCGGATCCAGATTTATGAAGGGACCATCGATCGACGTCACACACTGTGCGTCAATCGACAATAAGATTGGTGAAGGCTTGAGAAATTACAAGTTTTACCCAGAAGTTTCATTATTTGCAAGATATGTCAATGACCGAAATTTAGACTATTTATTATGGTTTTATATCTTAGTTTTAACCTAAGCTTAGGAGATCTAAGAAAGAGTTGTCTTCTAAGTTACACAAGAGTTTGAGAATTAAAAGTTGGAACACATTGCTATATCTATTGGATAAAAAGATCTTTTCATCATTACATATGAGATCTTGAAGTCCTTATCTTTTCACTCAGTTTATTATATGCAATTTATTCAGAATTTATTCATGTTCTATATTTAGAATGAGCATCGATCGACACCACCTAGTGGGCATCGACCGATACTCAGTTGAGATGCGCGAGAGCGATCTGCTAAACCCTAAGATTTGAGTTCAAAACAATGCTTAATAAAACCTTAGCAATCTATTAATATGTAGTATCTAATCTTACCTAAGAATTTCCCCTAAGTCTAATCTCTTAATTTAATCCTCACAAACAAAATCAATCTTGAAATCGCTTTTATTGTTATTGTTATAATTCATCTAGCTTTAATTCAAAAACAACAAATATATTGTGCAATCCTAGAGTCTCTGTGGATTCGATCTTTAAGTACTACACTGAACCTCTTATTTGAGAGAGTAAAAGTGGGAAATAGGGTTAACTTGAAAGTGAAATAAAAACACCCACACCAGTATGCCTGATGGGTGTCGATCGATGGTGTATGGTGACCGTCGATTGATGCTCGGTAGTTAGACTTTCGGCCGAAAAGGTTTCAAGCTCCATTAGCCATCGCAAGAATATTTCCACGTCTTCCTTCGTGACATATAGAATTCTGCCATCCATAGCTCTTGCGCGACCGTCTGGATCTCTCATAATACCGAACTCATATTGTTGTAGATAACCATACTCCCTTTTGCGTTCTGCTGCTGCATCTAGTTTGGAATCTGAATTGATGTCTGGCGACCATCGATCGACGTAGACTTCCCAATTTGATGAGAAACATGAAAAAAACAAGCCTCTTCCATAGAAATTACTTGGTATTCGATTATTTCTTCTTCTTTGTAATCTACGTCGTACGCGAGGTAGGATGGGTTGTAAGTGAGATCTGGGTGGCAAGTGTTGATCGGTTCTGGATGGTGGGTGTTGATCGATTGTGAGGCATGGGCGTCGATCGATTTTTGAATTGCAATCTCGTCGACTGATGGTATGGGTTGGGTATCTATCAATGCTCCATCTTCTGACTCCTCATGGAACTCATAATCGCAGAAGCATGTGGCCACAAGCTTTGCATCATCACATACTTCAATCAGAGTAGCTTTTCTCTTATTCTTGATAGCCTCATAAAAATATTTTGATCGATTAGGGATAGATACAACCTGTAACTTCATATCGCAGATAGCTCCCACAGTGTCCATGAATGCTCTCCCAAATAGTAGTGAAGAGTTTCAATCTATCATGATGTCCATCACATGGAAGTCTACTGGGACTAGGGTGTTGTTAATGCAGCAGAACATCTTTTACCATCCCTCATGAGTTCACTCTTGAGTAGTCAACTAATGTGAAAAAATCATTGGAGGGTTCCACTTTTAGGTTCAGATCATCTGCCATAGTCCTTGGCATAATGCTCACTGATGATCCATTATCACAAAGGGTGTTGGGATATTCGTTTCCCTTGATGAAGCATGGGATCACAAACTTTCCAGGATAACTTTTCTTTTTTCAGACAAGTCCTCTACTTCATCTTCTCTCTGAGGTGATTGAACATTATCTCTATATCATCATATGTCTCCCTTGTTTCCCTGAAAAACACCCATAATCTGTGAGTATAATAAGCTTCATCAAAAGAGGTATCTAGAGGAATTTTGAAAACTCTTTTGGCAAAGCTATCCATCTCTTTTTCATTAGCTTCTTTGCGTTGATATTTGGCGATCTTTTGCTTCTCTTAGAGTGTCCCTCATCTTCTCTATCAAGATCCATAGCTTCAGACGTATATGTATTCTGTTCTAAAATTGTTACAGTTGGACGCACAATCAGACTTGCATTAAGGTTCGGCAGTCGAATTGGGTTTCTCCTCTGTCCATCGATGTTAAGGTCGCATTGTCGATCGATGCTTCTAGCGCCCTGTCAATCGATGTTCTGAGTTATGTGTCGATCAACGTTAGTCGACTGACACCAAACTGCAGGATTCGTCGTCGATCGATGCTCACTGCTTGTTGTCGCTCGATGCGAAAGAGAAGTGCCGAGTGACATGGAATTTTCCTTACGCAAATCGCTTTCTTGGAGCTTTTCTCTTTTAACTTTCTGCCAGAAATCATCATCAATCAATGCGTTGACGTGGTGCTTTTGTCCAGCCTTTATTTTCTCCTTGATCAAGCTCTCATGCCTCCTAATGGTTTCACTTGTTTGCATCACTTGATTCTCCAATTTCTTCACATGGGTGATGAGGTTTTCGAACTTGGTATCCACAGTCATTTTCTATTGTCCC